>UYYA01000004.1:0-267601 GCA_900624975.1 Angiostrongylus costaricensis | reverse complement strand
ACTCTAGCTAAATAGACTCGGAACAAACACAAGAGAACTGCGCGCAGATGGCCACTATCGGAAGAATTCTTTTAAGCTCATTAAAGATGTATGAGTATATTTTTGACGAAATTCCAACATCTACTCGAAGTACAACCACATGAGATATGAGCAACACTCAGAAACTAAGCTGATGTTCGGACTTCCGATTACCCTTCTCGGAGACTCACTTGCTACCCACTGCATCAACCGAGGTCTTTGCTTTGCAATTTTCTCACCTATTTTTGCCATAACGGTGGTATCGGCCAACACTCGTGAACGGGAATTATTTGGAAAGCACAAATCGGCGTTGAAGTGAAGCTGAAGCTGCGTCGAAACATGTTTAATATAAACTACCGCCTAGCTTCTCTTTTCGTGACAGGGTATTTTATGTGAGATAAAAATCTTCACTGTATCTCAGGCATCTGAGAAAAACCGAAGAAATATTTTTGGCGTTGTGGTATCGCCTTGTCTAACTCCTCTTTTGACGTCTATGTTTGTGTCGTTGCAGAATGGTGATATCTTGGTTGTGAAATTTTTGTACAGCTCACGAAAATTCTTTATGTACTCAGTAGGGACTCCTTGCCTATCAAGGGCATCCATAGCTGCTTCTATCTCAGCTGAATCATAGGGCTTCTGTAAATCGATGAAAGTGAGAGAGAGCGGTGATTTGTACTCTCCCGCTACTTCAATGAGCCTTGTTACCGTGTGGGATGTGGTCTATCGTGCTAAACCCTCTTCGAAACCCTGCTTGCTCACATAGCTGTCTTTCGTCTAGTGTTTTGTCAATCCTGTTTAGGATGACTCGAGTGAAAAGGCTGTAGACGACAGACAGGAGTCAGATTGTGTGATAGTTGCCGATATTGCGTATATCACTCTTTTTGAACAATAACACGGTCTTGCTGGTCTTCCACTGCGTAGGGACCTTGCATTCAGACAGCTAACGTGTGGCAACAGCTGAGCCGGTGTATTTACGAGCAACGGGGGAAGGTTCTTCAGGTGTTCTCATCCTATCATCTCCGAATCTGGTGCTGATCGATTTTTCGCCGACGAATAGCATGTCGGATTTCAGAGGGAAGAACCGGTGGTACAACATACCCAACCTCCCTTATTTCATATGACGGAAGGTGGACGTGGCTATCAAAGAGATCCGAGTAGCATTCGTGATTGATTTTCTCCATTGCCTTGAGTAACTGCCTGGACGCTGTAACTCTTCCGTCTAGGCCTCGGAGTGCAATTATCTCGGCATTGTAATTAGTGTAGCCCTGGTGGGCTTTGCGAATGCTTTTCCCAGCCTCTGCAGCTTCGGCCATTACTGCTGCTCATCTCTCTCTAAAATCTTCTTTTATCGCCTTTCTGCATTGTTTTCCAAGTTTGGACGTTAGTTCGCTGTTGTCTGCAGCTCGCGCGATTCCACGCTGGCGTCTCAGCTCGAGTGTTTCTGGAGAAAGACGTCTCTTGGTGACTTTCGAACTCTGAGCTTTCATAGCGCTTGCGTGAAGATGTTGAATGAACCGATCGTATTTTTCGTCGATGTTATCGACAACGGCTTCTCCACAACAGCCGACTAATGAATTAAAAAAATTCCAGTTTACGGTGGTTTTGGGCGGCTTTTTCTCCTTTCCGCGAGAAATAGAATCTTTCACGAAAGAAGCGATGGTTTGATCCCGTGTGGAATTTGGGGACAGCAGCAACATCGGTTAGGCAAAACCTATTTACTATGATGTGGTCTATTTCGTTATGGTACTCTCCCTTGGAATACTTCCACGTCCAGCGTTGAAGATGGGGCCTCTGGAATTGCGTGTTACCATGGATTGTCTTGGGCGCCATGATAAGCTCAGATAGCCGCTGACCCTGTTCGTTCCATTCTAATCCGTGGGTCCCAATGTGACGTCCCTCAGACGTTCTTATTGGTCCAATCTTGGCGTTGAAGTCTCCAATGACGACCTTGAAGAATGTGTGGTCTTCTTTGTAGAACTTCTCGAAGTCCATATAGAACACTTCGACTTCTCCTTCGTCGTAGTTTGATGTCGGCGCGTTAACGACGAAGATTGCCAAAGTTGGAATTGATCCAAGGCTTTATGATCGTAAACGTCCGATTCGGGTTGCAAGTTGATCGAATGAATAGATGTTCATGGACAAACTCGTGTTGACGAAAACGCCGAAGCCGTCGACTCCTCTACTGTCTCATGTTCCAAGGAACACTTCTTCTCCAGTGTCATAGATGGCGTTGAAAGTCTGGCGTCTTCTCGTCTCGGCCAAGCCGATGACGTCGTACCATATCCCTCTTGCTTGGATGAGCAGGTCTTCTATCGAGATCTCGGATGCAAGTGTACGTGCATTGTAGATACAGATCGTCACCTTAGTTCTTCGTGATCCAGGCAGCTTCCATTGGCCCTGAAATTTTAGCAGCCTCTCCGTACTCGTTCTACCCAACGCTGCTGATCTGGGGTCTCATTCGAGGCTAGGGGAATGAGGTTGGTTTCTTTCACTGTTTTTAGCTTTTTGTTACCCAAGTATAGCTTGCTGGGCTTTCCCAGAGTGGACATAGAGCTCATTTGTTGGAGACGACTCGTAAGCCCGTGCCATATACTTCCCTATCACTTGATTACAGGCTTTTGGCCGAGTTGATCGTAGAATACGATCCACATGAGCCAAAACGCACCCACACACGCATGCATGAATGCGCCTGACAAATATAGAAGTAGAGTATGTGTGAAATTGGCGCAGCAGGAGCAGGGAGTCCATGCACTGGATCCACGTGCGTCTCAGGGAAACATATGGTCGCTTTTGGTCCGTGATTAATCGCCTATCCGCCACCTGGGGACGTGCTACGTAGCCGGTTCGAGGTCCCTCATATGAGGGAGATCGGTGGTAATCGGTCGATAAGTAGATTAGTCGAAATTGTTTCAAGATATTTTTAAACTTGAATGACAAGCCATAAAAGAAGTTTTGATTCATGAATAACTTTCCAGGCTGGGATAACTTCGTGAACTTACGTGAACACTCAGGTGGATCGGCTACGCTTGTCACATTGATCATTCGACCGCCTCTTTCTTTGTAGATCTAGGTTTTTTCCCAAACTTCTTTTTTAGTCTTTTAAGGTGCTTTTGAACACAAGCTTCTTTTTTGTTACCAAACCGATTTTCTAATACAGTGGTGAATGCATTACACTGGTGCCATGTTTTGTTCGATCCCACTCCCCTGGTTAAGCAAGCCATCCATCCGTTGGAGTTCGGAACGTAGTACATCAGTGGGCCATAAGCCTCGTTAATTGTGAGAAGAAATTTTCTCCCTTTCGTTTATAACGTGGGCCATCATCTCTAGCACTCTAAACCACTTTTGAAGGTACTAACATAATTTTAAAACGTAACGAGAAAAACTGGGTGACTACAAACCGCTGTGTTATAAACGCAAAATGATGGCAGCTATTCAATTGAATCCTTAATTTTTTGGCGCATTCGCTATGACTTAATGTCAATTTATGCCAGCCAAAATTTCTCCTAGCAAATAAGTCTCTTCACATTTTCTTACCCTTCTCTTTATAATTCATCTTTCCATGTACTCCACTAGCATTTCCGGTGCTCGTTTTTCCTCAGATTTCTTCCAGTTCTACCATGTATTCTTCCATGCTTTTAAACATTTTGAAGCCTTTTTTGTGAGAAAAGAAGCTCGTGCACCTTAGAAATAATTTTGGTTAGCATTTGGTAGCCAGTTAAACAGCACTCATAAGCAATGAAACAATGTGGTTGTATTATTTAGGTATTCTCAATCCATAAGATAGTTTTGATCCAGCATGGTGATTCGCAATGAAGTAAAATTCAGTTGGTGGTCAAAATTAACTTCTATGTTCGACACATGGTAAAGGATGCCAGCTTTCGAGAACTCTCGATAATTCTCGCTTAACTGAACCTCTTGAATGGTTGAGAGGTCGACAGGCTTATAAAACAGACGGTTCAATCCATCTTGGTATATTCATACTTGGACATTTGGACGGCCCGTCCTCACGAGTTTTCCGGACCCCAGCATATTTGCCATTTGTTCCTTTCGCTTCCAATCGTCTTCCATGGTTGTGGTTTTATTTCAGCATGATAATGGAGCCTGCGAGTCTCATACCGTGATCTGTAACATAACTGCAGATGCGTGTGCAGCTGATTAACTTTGTTTACGAACACGTCCGCCCAACGTTTAGGTGGTCGTTCAAGGGGACGTTTGCATTCTCTTGGAGTCCGCTCTACTGTTCTTTTCGTCCATCTCTCGTCTGTTCTTCTCATTATGTGACCGGCCCATCTGTATTTCGCAATCGATGTATATTCTCCTCTATGGCAAACATGTGACAGATTTCGAAGAACAGATCACCACATTCCGGCTAGATACTGAGTGGGCCGGTTATATTAAAGAAGACATCGTTTAAGCACTCTGTGAGTACTGCGAAATATTCTTAACATGACTGAAATATCAGCCCACGTCTCTGAAGCATAACAAAGGGCCAGGAGCACCGTTGAATAGAAGAGGTGAGCGCGGATTTTCGGGGTTTCCCTGATCGCGCGAGATATAAGTACGAGATGGTCTCTGCAATCATAGAGCCATCTAGTCCAATTTTTCTGCCTTAACTGGGTCTTCCTCCGCTTAATACGTAGTTCGATCTTTTTTCCCGCTTAGCTGAGCTCGTTGACAATCCTTTCTGCTTCGCTGGTACTTCGCTGGAACACACTTCTTGAAAAGATAATAATGTCTTCGGCAAAACGAAGGTTTGATAGGAATTTCCCATCAATACGTACGCCTTTCTCATCCCAATCGAGTGGCTTCATTGTCCACTGCAGTGCGGCATTACATGTTCGTGTACGGCGTGCCCGTTCTCACGAAAAGCCTGTGTTGACGAATGCGTTCGCGAAACCGGTAAACTAAATGCTTTTCGTTCGCATAAGAGAACATCTAATTGGAAACATAGAGTCAATCAAAACATTCCGCTAAAAACGCATAAGGCAAAGATATAATGGAGGATATTTTGAAGTAAACTCACTACCTTCGCACAGGAATCCAAAACATCGGTGCGTAGAACTCATAAAGGGTTTTAGATAAATTTTAAAAATCCAAAAATGAGCCACAAAGTGGAGTGCCTTATGATCACACATAACCATGCACTATACCTCATCCTGATTCTTTGGCCCGAATCAGGAGCACTCCTCGCCAATGTAGTACTCCATGTGGCTGGTCTCCACTACATAACTGGAAAAATTACAAAGAATAAACGGTAAGTGCGTAAAAAACTGCTTGTTATGTGGATGAAAATCTACGTGCTGTTTTATCTGCCAAGGATAGAAAAGTGTTTGTCTGAGTAGATTGCACGTCAATTTGAGATTTTCAGGCATTGGAGAAGGCGAAACCCGAATGACTGGCTGTTGTGAAGGAATAATTACCGTATGACAACCTCGTGTTTGCTCATCGAGAAGAACAGTAAATTATTGATCAATGTCAAGGTTAAAAGACAGGCGGTCTTAGGATAAATTGATATATTGAGGTAGATAACTCGAAGATGATAAAACAGCACCACCTGACTGAAAGTCGTGCAAGCTAGAACAATTCATTTGTAACTGTGTTCAGCACCACAATAAAACTAGCAAAATAATTCTTTTGAGTTTACGTCGATCATTTTCTAACAGTCGTTGATCTCTGAATTTTGCACAGAATTGTTCTTTTCACCATTAATGTGTGACGTATATGAGAATTAAAGGTAGTGTTGCCGTCATGGCGATCAACATCATTCAAACGTCGTTTGCTCCTTGACCGAGTGAGGAAGACTATTGGCTCTAAATTTTGAGGAACGGTCAACGAAAGTAACTGATGGTAATGTAATAAAGTATCTCCAGGCTATGCATTCGAGAATTTGTGTGACAAGTAGAAAATTGGAGAACTTCTTCTTTCAATACTTACTGAATCTGCATTTTGATTTCCAGTATACGCAGGCAAATTCTTTTTGTCAGGGGTGACTCTATTAATAGCCACAATGATGCTGAAATATTTGCAAAACTCCGGCCGGACTGCAAGTGTCTGCTGTGGGAATCAAACGCGCTGTTACCTTTTCCAGGTGCTAATCCGTTCACCAAAAAATAAAGCATTGTGATTTCAACTACGGTCTTAGCTTAACTGGGTCCAATGCCGATGTGGGCTCTCCAGATCATTCCCGGCAGCGGGTAATTGCTGAAAGCACTAATCGAAAGAAAAACTAGTTGATAGGCAGAGAAAATAAAGGACCCGTATGGCGTGGTGGTGAACGAGTTAGCACCGGAGAGGGTAATAGCGCGTTCGTTCCCCACCGCAGACACCTGCGGTCCAGAGTTTTGTAAATATCTCAGCATCATTATGGTTGCATTTCGCATAGCACCCTGCCGTGAAAAATTTTAGCAAGCAGCAAGTAAAAGGTTAACGTCTGTCGATAGCGTTTAAAGATTTGGCGAAACCACTGTTTATACAGTGACCAACTTAAAAAATGAACTATCTCAACCACTTACGTCCTCCATTACGATCTTCGTGAATCAGCAACACGGATGAGTACGATCAAGAAGGAATTTGTTTTAGTTTATATAAATGTGCAAATATAAGTTTTCATATCCACCAAATTTGGTGCACATTTTCGACAACAAATTATAGACTGGTTATTCTCAGTCTCATCTGGGTATCACGGTTTTATATTAGATGTATTAAAGATCTCGTTGCTATTAGACCTATTTTACAGCACAGTTTTCTTTGCAAAAAAACCAGAAGTTCAAACAACAGTTATTTTCCCTAAACGAGGTAGCAGTGTGCCGCAGGTCATGATGCTCTACTGTAGTAATCAAAAAGTAATCGTTGGACATTTTCAGAAACCTCACCATAACCGTTCGCTGCCATAGGCGGAATACTGTTTTCAAGTCATTCTCGAAAAAAAGCAGAATTACACACAGAAGCCAAATCTTCTGTAAAAGCTTGCCGGCGAAATCACTGAGTAAATCGTGTAGAAGCACTGTGCTCATTCTTCGACGTCGCTCAATAAAGCGGCAGTGAGGTTACGGTAAAGGTCACCTTTTTCGGACTGCGCGCTCTTTACACCGGGCTTGGTTAAAACGTAACTACGAAACCTTGTCGGCCTTAACCATGGCATAGGTTAGCTTTAAAGCTCAGTTTCGAAATGGAAACGTCGAAAAGGTCCTTGGTGTGCGAGATTCCATTGGCAACGCACTACTACTGTACATTCATCTCCTGACTTTGCAACAGCCCACGTTCACGTTGATAAAACCGTTGTGGAGCTACAGACAAAAAGAAAAAGGCGTTTAATTAGATGAGAGTACGATCCAGTGGACACAAGGTGGCGGAAAATGACATCAGAATTATTCTGACTCATTTTTTATCCCATTCATTAGTCTTCCACGTAAAGAGCTTTAACTAGTATGAAACAATATCATCTGTTAGCGAGCAATAGCTAGGACTTTCGTCCACTTACAACTTGCACTAGGTAAAAGAAATTTTTCTTGAACGATGTAATAATATCTAAACGAACTCTATTTTAATAATACCATCATATTAGTCCAAAAACATGAAACAGCACAAAGCATTTGTAATTCGACTTGCCCTTGAAATCTCTCTCTAAATTTCGGGATGAAGGTATAATTATATTTTAAGACGTATGACAAAGATTTCCCAGATATCTCCCATGTGGCAGGGGAATATAGTCGATAGGCTACGTTGCCCTAAGTGGGTGGATGTGCGAATGTTAAAAGCAGGTCAGAAGCGACCACGAACTTGCGCTAAGATGCAAATGGATTAATGACAACCGGTTTCTGGTCTCTGTCTGTGCAGGGATGGTTTGTACCTCAGAGTGTAACAAAAAATATTGTGACAATCCGCCTCCTCTGCGAAAACTTATAGATACTCTGTCGCTAAAAAATAAAGACAAAAGAAAAAATAAGAGAATGGAGCAAAATGGACGGAAGAACAAGAAGCGGAAATCATCATGTATATCTATGTATAATCATACTGTTTCTCATTAATGCTATATAGAGTGGTGAAGACGATTTAGGTGAAATCATCTTATCTCTAGTTTCTTATCAAATTCTTCAGAAAGCCAAGCAAATATGGTTAGCGGATTTTGCCTAAATCTGCCGCTTAGGTTTACAATCTGGTATACAACATCGAGAAAAAACACTCACCTCTTAAAACTAAAACACTCACATCTTAAAACTAACTTTCGATAGCAAAACTTGTACCGGAGCGGTATCCATTAACGGATAAGGCATTGCTGCCAAGTTTTACAAGACTACATGAATGTCTTTTATCATTATATCCACCACCAGCACCGTGTATAAAAGGGCATCACTGAGTAAGGATGCCTCATTCGAGGAGATGGTTCACTGAAGAAGACCTCCTGACTCGACACGAAGGCGAAGCTGCCACGTCGAGACGAATAACAAGCGAGGACCATCGACTTGGATCATCGGCTCTGTGGAAGACGAAGACGTCGAAACGTTAGCCGAAAATGAATAAATATCATTATAAATTTCGTGTAAGCTCATCAAAGAAAGAATACGTATCTTTTATTCAGTCTCTGTGATTTGGCAATGCTACAGTAAGAAGCAAAAGCGCAGTAATCTCTGAATTGACTATAAACCGCTTGTAATTATTTTCATATTCTCTTTGTGATCCCCAGATTTCCAACCGTTTGTCGTGTATTGCAGGCACTCTCCTTTTATTTCTATAACGTCTAGTATTTAACTTACCAGCAGTTTTCCTGAACCTTATGTGTTACACTTAAAAAATCAGTTTCTGAAAAGATACATAGAAACTGGTCAGCAAAGCTGATATTTCTGACTCATTAAAGTTTCAGTAACAACCATTCCGAACTAATATCATATTAAAAGCTGCTCTATTTCTCTTCATTTCATTTTTGATATCCGCATGACTATATGTCGACTCTATATCGAAAACTTCTTGTTGCATCAGATATTTGCATAGAAAAATGAAACGACAGGGGTCTGGAAAATTTAGAAGTAAAAGAAAAACGAATAAACTTAAAAAAATAAAAAAAAAATTTTAAAGCCTTGAAGCGTTAAGAATAACTACTAGTTAAGTTTTCTACCATCAGGAAACTTATTCAACTGTGTGAAAGCAGCCAACTCTCATGTCATACTTGTATCGACTAACTGGTTATGAAGTTGGTTGCGAAAGGTACTTGGATGACGCGTCCTCAGTGTCATTACGGGCTCCTGCATAATCTTTATTTTTTCGGAGTTTTGATGGTCCAGCTATTGTGGTTCCTTGGAGCTCTGAGGTCAGCCTATCCAAAGTCTGTCACAGGTCGTCACCACCACAGGAAGTGGCAGCCCTTGTGGATCAGAGAAAAATTTTGCCACCATGTAACTAGCTTGATGCTAGGACGGTAATGGATTTTGGTATTGGTTTACTATTAGCTGGACTTCCTGATGGAAACCCCGGACTTCTTCCCAGCATGGGAAACCCAGCTGGAGGGGACGAAGTCTCTCGGTGTACATCGCAGTCCGACATTCAGGAACACCTTCCAGCCACAGTGAGGTCGTAAACCGTTGGGTGATACCATATCATACCTGTGTCGGCCAACTTGTTGCAAAGTTTGCTGGGAAATGATGCGGATTAACTTTGACGTCAACTTCCATCGTAGTTCAACGTGTAAATATACAGTAGCGCGAATTCGCAATTTACAAATCTACAGTCGTGGACTCAGCCTAACAGCAAAACGACGTCAGAGACTATGATGGACTCTCAGTCCTGTGTGCTTCATGGACACTGCTACGGCTTTGATGATTACATTTTAAAACTAGAATATCTCCCGATCTCCATTTCAAATGTTTTTCAAAGGTAATAAGTTTCAAGAATGAATTTGCTCTATGACTCGAATTTTTAACAGTGAATCAGTCGCTTTGTTTAAGTTCAATATCAGTTTTTCTTAGAGATCTCTGTCACTAATGCTGACTGATTTCGAATTTCTGCCCCCATGTGACCTCTTGTACAGAAAATCGACTCACCACAAGGAACTCAGATTTCGGCAGAGCTCATTTAGCACATGTATGATGAAACGTTATTGTCTTCTGAAAAATTCGTATAATTGAACAGATTTCTTCAGTTCAATTTTTTCTTGTAAATTTTGGATTTTGAGGTGGAGCAAAAATGCTTCATTGAGAAAGTGGACGGTTCCTATAGGTGAACAAGCCTGAATGTGGTGATACACATTCCTAAAAGTTTAAATTACAATTGTTCAGCAGACAGACCTACTCTCTAGTATACTGGACTTCTATTAGCAAAAGAATTTAGGTTTCACTTCAGATGGATTCTGAAAGATACTCACATTGAAGACAATATGTCGTTCATGTGAAAAAAATCAGTTTTCTGCGTGAAAGAAACCTAAAGCGTATAACACATAGTTTCTCGTAGTAGTTCTTGCAGCAAACAGTCCCATGATTTGGAAAACAACGCATGGTTTTGTACTATTCCCAGCTCTTGCATGTCTACTCCGTCGCCTTTCTGTTTAGTTATCAGCAATTATGTGCTTATTTACTAAGCTATACATTAACTCCAAAGACTACGACAAAATCATATAAATTTTATCACCTGTAATCCTTATAGCCAACTAGTGATATGAACCCGCATCTATAAAAACGGCTTCATCATTTCATATCACTGGGTTGAAGTCAGCTAATGGGCTGCGCTTGGTCGTAGATTACATGCGGCACTGAGGTTTTTATACGAAACGCTTCAGTTTTCCTATTTCTGACAGTGGGGTACATATAGGCGGCTCGACAGGACCGGCCATGCTGGGTATTCCCCGAGTAGATATAGCATTCTTGGAAGTTTCCGTGCACCTGTGCACTTCCTAGCCACATGACTGGAGCTTCCACTCTGAAGTGACGCTTAACACATCCCCTTTTTTTGTGGATGAACCAAAGCAGCACCAGAAATTTCCCGCCAGCTGCAGACTTTTTGGTTTTTTGACAAAAAAGAATAATTTTTCAACAAATAGAGGACATTCGAGGTTGTCAACTTGACGGCATCGCAGAACTGAATTTGCTCTATTCTTCTTACAGTGTCCATACTGTTGCGAATGGGTCAAGACACAATGTGAAACATGAAGTCATACATGAAATACATAAAATTACACGCAGACGCATAATGATGGATGCACATACTGAGAGTACAGAGCCGATCGAATACAATCTTCAGACATTTTCAACAACACCATACAAGCACAAACGCATACACACCTACATATACCCATACACACACGCATACATATACACGCACAAACACACGCGCGCATATTCTTATGAATATTTGTATCCGTACACAAGGAACCTACCACTCCGTTCGGCGAAAAGAAATAAACCCTACCCGGCGTGTCCACCTGCGTGACAGGTACACTGTCGTTTCTGATATGCCTTTAACTGCATATCCACCAGCCACAAAAATCTGTGTTCGCTGACAATTTTTTCTATTTCAGAGTGTTCTTTCTCTTTATTTGCTTCGAATTGTTTGTGCTGATGGCGTTATTATAGACAACTTTTGTTAAAGAAGGTTAGCAGATTGATCCAGCACTCATTGACAAAAACAAAATGCCACTTTTCGCAACTATTACTAATAACTGTTGATTAAAGGCCAAGGAAATAGCTTTTGTGATTGGACCGACCGTTGAGAAACAAATGACTCACGAAATTTTGTTGTCGAAACGTCAGGATGCTGAGGCAATGTTGAGACACTGTGTACAGTCGAACAAAACTCTTACATTATATTAACAGGTTAAGGTCATTGTGATGTAGTTAAACGAACTTTGAATAACTGGATTTAATTCGAGGAGATATAAGGAGATGTTTATTGTGTTCCATATGCAGAGGTACATAGAATGCTCTGAGAACAAGCCTTGAACCTTTGCTATTGTTTAGTGTGTTTGTGCGTGGTCGTGTTTGTGTATGTCCATGTAAGTGTATGTACGTCTGCACATATGTGTATGTATGTGTATGTGTGCATGTGCTCGTGGACGGGCTTGTCCATGCGTATATGTATGTATGTATGTATGTATGTATGTATGTATGTATGTATGTATTGTATGTATTTATGTATGTATGTATGTATGTATGTATGTATGTATGTATGTATGTATGTATGTATGTGTGTGTGTGTATGTTTGCGTGTGTGTGCGCATTTATGTGCATGTCTATGAGATTGTTGGTGTGCATGTGCATGTGTATTTCAAAACGTGTTTTTAATGTAGTTGAACTCCCAAACACCGACCACTTGTCACCGCTGATAGACCGTAAATGAATTTTAACTGAATTAATGCTAATCGCCGTCATCAAATTACAGCATTATATATACGGTACCTACATATTCACTGAACATCATTGCGGTTCATACCCTGATTACACAAAAGATAGTGTCAGCGTTATTATATTGCAAATGATATTCGTCGACAATCGACAGTTTCAGTAGTTAAACGTATCATCGATTGTTGCAGCTGACTAAAGATTGTTTTTAGTCTCGAGGAATTAGTCGAAAAAGCGTTGAATGTACAGAAATTTTTAATGCCCCTTCAGTGAAATCGAATGTCTAGGTGAATAACTAAACTGACTTCCATTACAAAATCGAATTAAACATATTCATAACGATTAGCAACGACGTGACGAATTCAGCACATTGTCAACAACCAAGTGATCTGAGTGATGCCTTCGCAATGTTCAACGGCGTTCTCCATTCGAGGGACATCCAGACTACCCACGCTTCATTTCTCTTAGATTTCTAGTAATCAGTAGGTTATTCGTAAGGAAAAGAATTGGACACTATTGTAGTCAAAACGCGTGAAATCTTAAATCCAAAGAACTTTGACTAGTTTCATGCTTCAGCTAATATCAAGTTGTGACTGCAGTTGGATTTGAAAATTACAGCTTTGCATCACGTATGAGAAACGATTGGGTGTCCATCCATTGGTGATTGTATAGGGTAATATTTCCTGGACACAACAAGAATTTACTCAAAGACGTATTTCTGTGCGAAACAAAAATAAGCGGCCGTAAGAGGAGCTGTTAAACGGTCACTATCAGTGTAATGGAGCTACTAGAAAGTTTTATCACTAAGTTGTATTCGTTCTTTTCTTTCTTCTCTTCTCCTTCCATAGTCTTCTTTTCGTAGCAAACGGCTCAAGTGAATTCGTTTGAAATCCCAGTCTCCCTCTGTTCATTATTTCCAGCGTTCTCTTTAGCACAGCTACATGTGCAAAAATACTATACAAAGACTCTTCGTCCGATCTAGAAGAAAAATTTCTTACAGAGACTCTCTTTAGACTCTAATGAAATCAATCGCCTATAACTTCTTAGGGTCCATTCGAACGGGCTCTGAAATGAATCTGAGTGAAAAATCCCATGCCTACAAGTTTCCAACAGTTACAGTAGTTCCAAATAGCATACTTTACAGTTAACATTAGGTTCTATCACAAAGAGCTAAAATTCAAGGTGACAGCACCTATCAACCCAACTCGGCAAGACCAAAAGATCTTTGCAAATGTGCACAGCTTGATGGCGTCAATGTGGTTGAATCACAAATACTTAGCCACTCACTGTTTGCGAAAAAAATGTACGTCGACTTACTGCTTGTCGCAACTCAGAGGTCACAGCCGGTTAAGGCTTGTCGTCTTTTATTTACATATGAAACGGTGTTCAGACTGCTTGTTATTTCTATTTCCTTGCAAAAGAAAAGATTATAAGCTGTTAGGTAGTAGTTATTTAGTGAGCACACCAATTCAAGAAGTCGTGCCAAATAGTGGTTGTGAGTGGAATCGTTAGCTGTTTTTCCCAGGAAAAAGATGTCGAATACATGGCTAAGTTGTAAAATTGTAGACTGAGGCCATCTAAAACAGCTTCTATTTGATACCTGTTTATATTGTAGTACCGAGTTTACGTAATCAGGCTATGACTTGTTTATATTCTTTTCGATACTTTCATGTTGACATGTTTTGCACGCGTCGCTATCTGACGCATATGCGTGGGCTGCAAACTTAAACTGAGTTGTCTCTTTGGGCACTGGTTGAGAGTTTTATGTAACTAATGGATGTGTGCAAGACACACTGAACATGTAGAACTCAGGGCGTGATTCCTATCGATTTCGTTGTAGATTTGGAACATTCACGTCGGATAGCGAGCAAAAATACTCTTGAAATTCTTACTTTGTATGTCTTCTAAAAAGTAAAATCTCACTGATGTATTTTAGACCTTGGTACTATCGGATACGCTCGATATTTGGATGCCCATGCACAAAATCTGCCGCTATTTATTTCAAACACTGCTCCGCCCACTGTCATCTGTCGTGCTGATGTGGTGGACTAGCAGTCGTCCGTCATCTACAAAAGCTGTTAGTTCGGTTTGTCGTTACATGCTTTTACCAAGGGTTTCCTTTCTCTACTTCTTGTTTTCTGTGTGGGAATGCAATTTCCATTTTAACTGAGGCAGTTTAATCACAGATGAGGTAGCCTTAATCAGCCTTATTCTTATGATGGTGATATGAATGTTACAACTAACAGACTTTGTGAGTAACGCTGATGTAAACATTATTTCAGAAACCTCTTTGACGATCTAATCTAATGAATTTGGTGCGCTGTTTCAGAAATTTTCTTGTGGCTCGCCAAATATCGAACTCGGAAAAAGTCTGTGGTCTCAAAACATTTAACGTCCCAATAATAATCCATCAAGAACGTCCGTTCCAGGACTTATAAGCCTTCAGCTAACTGTTTGCAACAACGAAAAAATTGCTCTTGGACGAGTTTACAGGTTTTTTTTACGAATTCACTCACTAATGCTGGATTTTTTCGCTATCTTCATCAGTAATATTGTCTCTTCGGTTTCTGCATTGTTCTCTTTGTATGCAATTCTTTGCACCATCATGCTGCATTTTATCACGTACACAAAGCACCAGTATTCTAATAGGGTTTGGAAAATGTCATGCTCGTATGGCTTCACCTACGCTGTTTGCTTTTCCAACGCAACAGACCTCTTTATTGGAACTAACAACTATGTCGACCCTTTCGCAACTACATGCATATCTCGTCATATTCTAGCAGTAATTTTGCATAGTAAGGGATACCGAACTGTTTGACCTGTAGATAAGACGTTAAGTGCTTCCCAAAAGCGATAGCGTATTTGTCTCGAAGCAGATGATTTCAAATATGGACTTTCGGTTCCTAGCGTCAAAGAATGAATTGCGTCTTCAGTCCATGCACCAATCCCTTTATGTAGGTGTACGATAGTGTGGTTATATGTGTGGAGATTATGTCATTCGCTTTAGTTCGGCTAGAACAGTTAACTTCTATATCTGCTGATGAAGAGCCCAACATCTTGTGCGTCGGCATAGGTAGGCCTTACCGTTGAGCCAGGCTAGCTTCTTGCCACGACCATCAAAATAAAGCAGCTGATCGAAAAATTATCTCGGTAAACTGCCGAGTTGTACGCATCATCACAGTGGCAAAATTAATTGCGAAATGGTGGCGATAAGATGAAAGTCCGTTCACGGTTTTTGCTATCACTCTTCAGCCATAACCGCGCCATTTCTTTCTTCAAATTGTTCCTAATAAGCCTCAACCATTCATATTTCATCACTGTTCATTTAAGCTAACTCAGAAATTTTTCCAGTGCTAACATGTGAACTCCACTTGATAATCTCTGCTAAGTCCCACGTCGATCGAATGCTCCGAATCCGACCGCCAACATCAACGTTCGACATACAATCAGAGAACAGTTGCATACGACTGTTTAATTCTTGGTAACCACCAACATCTGAATCACTTTCTTTCTGTGTAGTGCAACATTGCGATCAGTAGGTTAACTAACTGAAACTGAAAAAGGCTTCTTTTATGTATCTAAAACTTATATGCAGAATATTCTTCAGCACTGTTTGCATTGCAAAACAAGAAAATGTGTTGAGTCAGCTGTAAGCCGACTAGATAGCAGTGCATAGCGCGGAGTAGCAGGAATGATGCTATCGAGTCTTCTTTTTTTTGCTTCACAGCCTTATCTATTCATTCAGCTTCTCCATTTTCGTGATAATACATTGTAATCGATCGACGGCATGATGACTCGATGTGCTCAGTTTTTGTTATCGATAAGTCTGAGCTTTTTTTTCAGCATTAGGACATTTGGGGAATATACGAAAACTCGTTACGTGAACTGGATTTGCTCTTTGCGCATACGGATTCACGTTTCCCTAGCTACTACTGTGTCCAATGTAGTAGAGAGGAGAGAGGAAAATAGATGATGTGACCAATACAGAGCTTTCGAAGCGTTCTTCTCAACGTTTCCTTTCCTACTGTGCTTTCCGTCGTCGTTGTCGTTGACTGCATGCCATTGCCAGCATTTCCATGCATCTGGGCTGAAAATGCATCTACCTGATGTGCAAACTGCTGCGTTCGCCGCTGTCCGTGTCTGTGTC
Source organism: Angiostrongylus costaricensis (assembly GCA_900624975.1). NCBI lineage: Eukaryota > Metazoa > Nematoda > Chromadorea > Rhabditida > Metastrongylidae > Angiostrongylus > Angiostrongylus costaricensis. Next base: position 251,113 of record UYYA01000004.1, on the reverse strand, counting down.
TCTAACCGGCGCCCATGACGATCGTTGATCTCTAGCAGGCGGGCCGCCGTCGCGTCGTCGCCTCCACCCGCCCACCCCGCGGCTGCGATCAGCTGATCCGCCGGCCGGCAGTGTTCGCCCGCCATCTCGCGTGTTCCTTCTGCCCCTTTCCATCCGTCCGTCCGTCGGTCCGTCCGCCCTCCCGACACCGCTGTCCCTCATGACTCTTCCCAATTCGTCTCCATGTCGGCCAGTCTCAATGAGCGGACCTCTTCGTCGGCTGTTCTACTAGAGATCTTCGGTTTCCAAAGCCAGAACCGACATCGTTCATTTTCATGTTCTCTACGGTGGCTCTCAACAGCATTTTTGATCATCACTATCATCTTCTTATGCGCACTGTTTTACGTTCTCTAACCACAAGCAGTTTCGACCTTCTAAACACTTTCATCAAATTACAGCAATTGCTTTGCTGAATGGGACGCATGCGTGCCGGGTGGCAGTGTGGTTAGCTGGTTGCAGCTGGTGACAACGGCTATCAACACTGCCGTCCTGGCGCATGTTGTTCTGTCCTTTTTCTAGACGCATATTCCAATGTTCATCACGAATTGAGCTCTCGGTAATGTGGAATGTGTTTATACTCTGACGACAAAATGCTCTGACTTGCTGAATTTTCACTGCTGTTACCGTTATCGTCGTTGCATTGACTGCTGAACTTTATTCTCTACATTTTCTTTCGGAACAAAGCTTTCCATCAACGACTACTAGGATGGGTAGGTCATATCGAACTTTTGATAAGCTTTTAAAGATTTGGGGTTTAGTCTAGCAATCCACTAAACCAAAAACAAGACCAATATGCTAGTTTTTAGTCTCCTCGTATTAAGTAGTTATTGTAAAGTCAACATGTTTTATGCTCAAATCTTCGACGCTCAGCTAGATCGACTGGCCTGCTCGCAAGCCAGCAGCGCTGTGATGTGTCGTTGTTGTGGCTGGCTGCTCGATTGGGGTGCAGACGGCTGCGGCAGCGGCGGCGGCGGTGGGTTCAATGGCTGTGTGGAAACTAGGCAGCATTGTCATACTGGTTCTGCGTGTGTCCTGATGCGCATCGATTGGCAAAAACGGCTGACGCTGGCGCGATCGATTCCCGAGCAACCTGCCGGCCATACACACACATACACATACACACACACACACACACACACACACACACACACACACACACACACACACACACACACACACACACACACACATATACACACAAACACCAAAACAGAAAACGTCACACCCCCATGCATCATCACCACCGTTTTCCGGTTGTGACGTTTAATGTGTTACTGTCATCGTTCAACTCTGTTAATGAGCTGTGCCGCAACGTACTGCGATAACTCGGCCGGCGGATTGTGCAAAGGCGACGCGCGACAGCATACCTGCGGCGATAGATGGCGACAAATTGCGGCGACAGTGGTCTCGAACTCGGCAGCATTGACCTTTGCGATCAGTCTCTCTGAGAACTCTGGCGCCCAAAAACCAGAAAGAAAAAGAAAACGTAAACGCATTAGCATTGCTCAACTCATCTAACAAAAACGATCGAAATCCTCCATGCCATTCGTTCAGAGTTGCGCTTGCTAAGACTACTGCCCTTGCAGCTGATGTTGAGAACACGAGCTGTACACGATATTGCACCACATCGTCACTTGTCAGCCACTTCATGTATCGACCTACCATACCTATGACGAAATACGCAACTACAGTGCTGTTTATATCGAAAGCTTGTACAGGCCGATCCCATGGCGATTACGAAGTAAAACGAGTGTGTCAGCGAATCACTATGATATCGAAACAATGGCAGAATGTTCCAGTAGAGCAGAAGACTACAGCGGTAGTGCTGTCATTTGCCGAATGGAATCTCCGAGACATCAGTTACTTTATAGATATATAAGAAGCTAGTGGCCTGCCAATTATACTATTTCTGCTATATTTCATTTATATGTGTATGTGTTTGTATCTGTGATTTAATCTGCGATCGGTAAATTATCGAATGAGCTTCAATGATGCTGAGATATTTGCAAAACTCCGGACCGCAGGTGTCTGCGGTGGGGAACGAACGCGCTATTGTCTTTTCCTGGGAGTAACACGTTCACCACCACACCATGCGGGTCCTTCGTTTCGCCTGTCTCTCAGCTAGTTCTATCGGTCAATGCCATCAGCAATCACGTTAGCGGGATTGATCTGGAGACTCCAAATCGGCAGCGAATCCAGCTAAGCTGATGCTGTAGTTATAATCACAATTTTAGCTTATTATTTAAAGCCAGGCGAAACGAAGGACCCGCATAGTGTGGTGGAGAACACGTTACTCCCTGGAAAGGATAATAGCGCGTTCGTTCCCCACCGCAGACACCTGCGGTCCGGAGTTTTGCAAATATCTTAACATCATTGAAGTTATATTTCGCAATATACCCTACCATTAAAAAGAGTAGGCAGTAAATAATAAGTTAAACTTGTGAATATCGAATGAGCATTATTAAGAGCGGCATCTGCTGTTTCTTGGGTTGTGTGTCAGCAGGCTGACCACAGCCCACAAAAGCTTCTCGTTCCAGAATCTTATATTACGGAAATTGTACTAATTGATTCGCAACTGACATTACTGTAGCAACCACCATAGCTTTTGAAGAGGTGTAAACTCACGATTATGAAATAGAGTATGTTCATCCATATTTTTTAACTAGAGATAGAAGTTGTCATTAAACTCAGGGCTCTCGAAGGGTATATTTTTACTGACAAGTGAAAAATTAGAAAACTAAATAACCACTAAATTTATGTTCCCTTTCCAACTCCATTAAAGTATTGAATATCGTAGATAACGGGCATACAAGTGGATCAGTACATGCTTCATCCACATAAACAAACTGAAATAGACAACTTAGATCATTTCGGTTTCCTACAACAAGCTGGTTATTTTAATACGATGGATCATGCTGGTCTTCGATTTTGTTCTCTTGCGAAATAAAATTGAACATTTTTTCGTACGTTTACACTCTCTCTTAGGTTTGTCAAGAATGGTGACACCGTTTTTAATGTCCCCTTCTTATTTACTTTGGTCGAGTTTTAGATGCATGGTTTGAGTTTGTTCACAGCAGCGGCATTTGGTTAATTCATAACGAGACCCGTAGAGAATTTAAGAATTTACATATTACATTAGCGCAATGGTTAGAGGTGTGTTACGACGCACACGTGATTGTTATTCTATCACGTGCTCCAAGCAATCTAACCATTCCATACCTTCGGGGTCGGCAGATTGTTAACAGTTTTGTTTGAGAATATGAAAATACTGATTTTTTCCATCAGTAGTTGAGCGCAAATCATTCTATAGACCAAATATGCATTCAGTCACCTCTACGACGCCACGAATGGAGTCGAATGCATGGCGCATCGATCAGTGGTTGCTCAACGTCGAATACTTAATGCTTTTATGTATTGCATTAAACCGTAAAACATTTGCGAGTGGGATTGAAAAGTAAAGAAATAAAACGTAGTGACTACTATTAAAGAATGTTACAGCTTATGTACGTCTAAACGTGGTGAAAGAAACCGCATAGCAGAAGAAGGGAGCTACAACAATGACACATCGTCCTATTAATATTATAATATTATGGACAATAAAATATTATGTACGAAAATATTGCAGACATATAAATAGCAGGTTTGAGAAGTTGGGAGGGAGATGGCACATCGACAGAAATAGCAACAAACGAATTTGCACATGTTGATATGTTTATCGAGTTTCACAATAGGATCTCGTCTGATGACGAACTAGAGCTGTCACTCTCTATTGCCATATAGCGACCTAAATATGTTGTATAAAACTTTCTGAATTACTAATGCGTACAAAGTAATGACGTCATTCAATCTGCTAAAACAGTTTTAAGGAGTTTCACTGAAGTGAGTACGTTTTAAAAGTCCTAAGTTCGCTTTCGTATGGTACGCAGTTGATACGAGTAATACGTGAACCTTACCATCCTCCCACATCCCACCTTAATCGAGGCCCTTGGAATGCTGCTTTAGAAGGGCTTTTGGTCTCTTTCATTGTTGTGGTCATAGATTTTCTTACTAATTTCATTTTCAATTCAGCAATTACTGCACACGACAACATCATCATTCTTCGGGTTCACATCATATCGGAATGCAATCATCAATCCATTCTACTATTATTACTACTATTACAATGATTCTACTGCTATAAGTAAAGCAAGCTACTCTAATGCTGTTAATTGCTACTAATACTACTGCTGCCACTGGTACTACATACTAATGTAGCCTTATATTGGTTCTAACGTTGAAAATTGTTTCTGTTTACGAAGTTCCGTTCCGATTTCGTACATGACACTTTGTATTTCACGCAAAATGACTTTCACAAATCATTAGACAAAAACGCAGATTGATGATAAACAGCTCGTCTTTAGTTTACAATAAAACTTTTTGATACAAGGCGTATGTTCTGAAGAATGTCAACAAATGGTGTATGTATGGATCAGTATGTCCTGTTACTTATCGTTATCGATGAAAAAAAAAGTCCTCTAAACGTTCACTACTCACCCGTATTGTCATTATTGGGCTGTACCTCAATCAATGCAGTTGTTGTAAGTGTTGTTGGAGTAGAGTGCGTTTCTTTGTCTTCTAAACCAAACGACATTTCTAAGAACCAGTTCAAACACGTGTTCTTATAGTTATTACACTAAACAAGTTTCGAAATCTTTCATCGCTTTTTTTTTGGGCTTACACTGTTTTTCATTCCTTGGACATGTTACCACTGTTTCCTTAATGCTGATTGTTTTTTGCAATATTAAAGTTTAATCATAAAATGATTTTCTGCGCAGCAGACCTGAGGTGCACGGTCCAGTTCATGCGTTTTCATGGATATTGATATTTGTGAACTAAACTATCCCAAGAAAATTCTATAAGGCGAATTTGATTCCAGATATATTTCAAGCTGATCAGCACGTTGTTTCTGTTTGTGACTTAATTACAGCATAGTAACAACTGATAATGAAGTTATTAACAAATCAATATAGATGCTTCTGTTATTGTCAACTAGGTCCTAAAAATAGCCCTGAACCATCACTTACAAAACGCGGATTCAAAAAAGAAATGAACGACGGACAAGTTTTAGAGGACAAACATTGCTCCGAATCTACTGCAAAAAATTTTCATTGTACGGTAAGATGTTTGCGAAATAGAATTCGATTATTAGAATTATTACTCATCGAGGATGACCTCGACGTTGTTGATGTCATTTTATTTTTTTTCTTTTTTACATGAAGTGGTACATAAAAATGTTCACTTCACCGCTTTGGCATGTTTATGCCCAAGAATTAATGGGATCTAAGTGGCGTCATGTGTTTCATAAAGATAAGGGAAGATTTTTCACGACTTTACAGATGCTGAAGTAAAATACAACGTTGCGTAGTGATGAACGTGACGACGTTCATGTTCAGCGAGTTAAGAGGTTATGGTAGCCCTAAGCTAAGAAGATGCTGAGAAACCATACCCGACACACTTTGTGCGTGATTTCCTGCTCCAGAAATCGATATCAACTCATCATCCTTGCTCAGAAGACAGTTTAGTCGCTCTTTGCATTGTCGTATTCGCTTCTCTTTCTAAACTCTAAGTGATTATGCGAATCTATCTAATTAAATATAAGTTAGTAAATATGAAAACTGACATTATGATATAGATAGTTTACTAGCCTACAAATTATTAACGTTCAAAGGAGTGCACCACAGCCGAAGATTACGTCCATGTTCAAACTGTGCCGAAATTCCTCATGTTTGTTGTAGTTTAACAAATTTCTCATTTTTTTTCGCCCAAGGTGGCGGAAAGCGAGTTAATCGACGACCAAGAGCAACCCTGCGTTTTCTAGAGACGCTTGCGAACCCATGGGATGCACTCGCTGTTTTTGCTGCTTCAAATCGGCACATAGCTTTTGTGTTTACCAAGGCATTATTAATGCATGTGTGCGTGGGAGTGTCCTACCACATTCAGATTGCATTCAACAAATCAATTCGGCGCATCCTTCAACAAATAAGCTACCCTGTCCACTATGGGAAAAGCTGGTGGCAAGCTACCCATGAATATACACAGCCTCCACGTTCAGAGCTCAGCAAGTTATACATTAGCATCAAATGATAAACGCATTAAAATAAATCGGCATCATCCCCTCACCTCGAGAAAACTTCGATACGGCGTTGTTGGGTAAGACGAATAGGGACGGGCTGCTAAAATCACAGGCCCACTCTAGGCCGCCTTAAATCCTCTACGACTAAGGTGACCTCAACTTACAACGCATACTCACTTGCATCCGAGTCCTAGATAGAGGACTTGACTAGCCAATAAGGATCCTTATCCTTATCCGATACGGTATAACGTTATCGCAATGGCTAGGAGGAGAAGACGCCATCTATTCAACACCATCTTTGACACCAGAAAAGAACTGTTCCCGGGAACAAGCGACAGTAGAGGAGTCGGCGACGTTGGCGTTCTGGTCAACACGATTTTGGCCATGAACATGGATTCATTCGAACAACTAACAACCCGAACTGAAGGTTTACCACTGAAGAGATGTGGACCATTACCGGCTCTGACAATCTTTGGTTTCCATGCACCGCCATCAAACTATGGAGAAGATGAAGTCGAGGCATTCTATATGGATTTGTACAGGTTTTACACAGAAGACGATAAATTTTCAAGGCTACCATTGGACATTTAAACACAAGACTGGACAAAGATGAACGTGTGAAGAACACCATATTTGAACCCATTGATTAGAAAGGATCGAAGATGGTGAGCTCCTGTCTGGGTTGATTATGACAACCAAGGCTATTCATGGTTATTCTAAATTCCAAAAGCCCAGCTCTCAGCGCCTGGTGTGAGAGTCTCCCAATGAAGAGTACGAAAACGAAATGTCGTTGTTGTCTCAAAATTCTATACGGGATCATACCATCCTCTCTTTCGTACAAGATTTCATTTGTTGCGGAAAGTAGAAAAGCCGTTAAATTCGGAGAACGAAGTGTCAAACCGCCACAAACCGGAATTTATTCAGTTCATAAGTTGGCTGTTAAGAAGACGCCGTTTTTGATAGCTTCGACGAGGAATACAAACGGCTCATTTAACATCTTCACGTTAGCGCTATAAAATTTGAGAGTTCGAAAGTCATCAAATGACGCCTACCTTCAGAAACACTCGAACTGATACGCCGGTGTGGAAAAGCACAAAGTATAGGCAATTGTCTCACGTCTGAACTTACAAAACAGTGCAGTTAGGCGATAAAAGAAGATGTTAAAGAGAGAAGAGTAGCAAATACGGTCGAAAAGAGGTTGGGAAAAATATTCAGAAAGCCCATAGAAGCCCCAGCAATCACAAAACCAAAATGATTGCACTCTCCAATGCCTACACGAAACAGTTACAGCTCCCAGAAAGGCGATGAAAAAAATCAACCACTGTAAATACTCGGATTTCTGCAACAGCTATGCTCTCCTGTCATCATATGGAGTAGAGGAGGATCGATATGTTGTCCCACCGATTCACCATTCCAAAATTATACATGCTAATTCGTCGGTGAAGAACCGAACAATACCAAGTTCCTGCAAGATAGATTGTAAACAGCTGAAGAACCTTCCGTCAGTCCGCATGAACACACTGGCTCGGTTCTTCACATGTTACCTTTTAGGATACAAGGTTCCTACTCAATGGAAGAGCTGTGAGACCGTGCTACTGTTCAAAAAGTGTGTCCTCCACGTGTCGTCAACAATTGCCAATCTACTAACTGTCTGTCATCTACGAGCTTTTCGATCGAATCGTTCTAAACAGGACTGACAGAACACTGGACGAAAGATAGCCATGTGAACAAGCACGGCTTTGAGAAGATTGATTACGATGAAACACATACACAGGATAACAAGACTCAATGAAGTAACGCGAGAGTACAAGAGACCATTTTACCTCTCTTCCCTACTTAGGGTATAAAGGCCCTTCGTAAGCTGTAAAAAATTCCACACCCAAGATATCGCCATTCTACAACGTTGATAACATAGATGTCAAAATAGTGGTTAGGCAAGGCGATACTATCTATATCATCATCAACCATTTACTCCTACCCTCTAGAATGCCATGAAAACATTGAAATGGGACGACATGGAAGTGAAAATCGATGGTCGGCAGTTCTATCCATGTCTAACGAAACGAATATCTCCTATGCACCAGCTACGTATGTCTTGGTTAGGAAATCAACATGATGAACGACTTAGCACCAGAGTTGGGCATAAGGAAGCGTAAGGCTTCACTGTTTTCAAGAGCATCAAGGATATAGTGAAGAGAAAAAAGCACATCCGGCTGCGTGAGAAACATGGTCTCTACACGTGTACGAAAGATCGATATAGAGCTCGCAGTCGAAAATACAATGATAGGTGCATTCCGTTTCACGGAAGTGAGAGAGCGATTCTGAAGTCCCATCTTGTCAACGACCAAACAACATAGACGTCACTGTGGACGCCCAATTCTTGAGTATAATATAGGCCGGAAACGTAACGCTTATGGAGGACAACTGATGAACAAGGCCGGTTAGCGATTGGATTCCTGGGATGTCAAACTTACTGTTGGGTGACCACCGACGCCATGATCAAACTACTTCACCAAAAGCCTAGAAGAATAATATGGTGCTCAACGAGTCCCTGGGCTGAGTAGAACCCATGGAGTTACTCTTGCGCACGACAGAAATGAAATGTAAGGGCGTCTGCTAGAGACTCTTGACTAACAACGAGGCGACAGGTGAAGTGGTATACGTGATCTTTGCAAAGTTGTAATTAAAATACCTCTTCAATTTGTCTTTGAAGTGTCTCGTTTTCTCTTCGCAAATGTTCGTATATTTTCTGGTCCGACTTCGATAGAACTCGCATATTATCACTTCCTTTCGGATGTACCTGAATTTATCAAGAAATAAAGAAACTTAAAAGTTGGGAAGAACAACCGCTGTTCGCTTTATTTTATTAGAAGATTTTAAATATGAATGTTCCAGACGTTTCCATTCTCTCAAATAAATATTCGAGCTTAAATTTACAAGAATTTCCACCGCTTTCCGTTTCTTTAGTTTTCTAAAATGCTCCTCTTTGCCTATTCTTAGTGACAATGGCTCGAAAGAAAAACAAACGAGCTTATTTTTGGTATGCTTAGCAATCTCAGAGCTAAACAACTGTGTTAAATTAATCTAAAGAATGACGAACACTAGATTTGCAAATACTCGATGACCTTTAGATGTTGACGCTTGATCCTGATTTTTCCTATGGATTCAGCACCAGAAGGAAATTTTGCCGCATAGGAATTTTTAAGAATATTTCGTGTTATAACTTTTTCACATTTATATAATCTGTCTTCAAACATATTGGGCTAATCTCAGCACTTCCTTTATTCGTTTCGCCGTCTTGCATCTATCATCCACGAAGCTCTTCACAACTATGGATAGCTTACAGTGCATTTGAGAATCATGTCTTCTTCAAAATGTGTTCCGGGTGATAAACACGGGTTTTATATCTCAGAAAGAGGTTTTACCAGGCGAGTTTTTTACTAATTTGCTAAAGCTGGAGTGATAAAAGGATCGGTTTCCAGAACGAGTCAACTAGCAAATACGTGCGTCTTGCATGGCATCGTTCACTATAGCGGTTTCCGCACCTCTCCTTGTGTTAGTGTGAAAATTTTTGGACTGCAAAGCATCATTCGCTGCGTAAAAGAGACAGGTAGAGAGATCTTCCCTATCAATATAGGGTGAAACAGTCTTTCTCCGAATTGTTATTGTAGTTCTATACCAGTATCTGTTAACCTAAAGAGAGAAATCGTTCTATCCTTCAATACTAACTTACCTCATCGGCTGAGTGCGGCACGCGACAGATGAACCTCAGTTTTGGAATAAACACAAGACCAAGTGATATATACGTACAGAGCAAAACTAAAACAAAAAGTGTATTCGTTCTCGTGATCGATTTCTTCTAAATCTTAAAATTTTGCTGCCTCTAGCACAAATATTGTTTCTAATCAATAAAAATTCATGAGGTTTAATTATCTCTCCAGTTTCTGTTTCTGTTCCTGTTCATCAAAGTAAGGTACAAAAGGCATTGCCTTACGGTGGACTGAAATGCGGTTTACATCGAATATATCTTCAAGACCAGAAATTTAAAGATTTGTTCTCCGCCTCCTATATATTAAGCCGTATCCCTGATTTAATTGCTGTTTAACTTAATTAAACGCTATTTTAAATGGAATACTTACCAGTTACAGCGACAAATGCAAAATTGGCGTTTGCTTGACTGCGAATGAGTAGCGTGGTCACTGGACCAGTGACCAAAGAGAGAATCGCCACATTGTAGATGGCTAAGCCAACCAATCTCGAGTCATTCACGTAGCGCATCTTGAGATTTCGAGATTCATACGCCAAGAACAACCCAAAGACCAGCAACAGGCATTTGTAGCCCAGCACAAGCCCTGAAAGACATCCAATAATGAAGCGGTATATTGAAACATCGGTGTTCATAATTTTTGGCTCGCAGGAGTGAACATGCTCCGCATAGCGAAATATCGCCAACAATCGATCTGTGTTTAATTGTGTGCTTTGCGTCACTAGACTAATACAAGTGCAAGGAAATGAGCCATCTTAGACATAATTCCCACAAGTTGAATTTCTGAAAATCTGCATCCGACGTGTAGTACTGCACATTGATTTTATCCATGTCCAGTATTTTCTTTCTAAAATGAGCGATATTTCACTCATAACACCCGGTATGGTCACTATAGTGTTTATATTTGCTCGGATCTGAAGACGGCGTGGACACTACAGTTTTAGTTTAGTGCGTTCTAGAATTTCTTTTACCACACTATGTATATCCATTTGATAACTAATCAAAAGAAGGTAAAAGTACTATTTTCTATAATACAGGGGTGAGAATAAGCAATTCTTTACACTTGATGATTGACAAGAAACCTTTCTCCAGAAAGTTTATTGACTAACAATGACTAACTAATCTGGCTAACAAATATTACTTCATTAAAAATCAGTATGATCAATTTATGGAATGTGTGAGTATAAAAATATCCAAATTGACTTAACATACGGCGCAAGGTATTTTCAAGAGCTAACAGCAATGTATTTGCAAAATGGACCATAGTAACGTATTAAATAGTAGCATACACATCATTCATTACCAAAGAACGATAGAGCAGTCTCCTCTGCAATTCTGTCATGTTCCTAACCCACAGAACACAATAGTTTTTTGAGAAATTACCTTTACTGTTCACAAAACCAAGAAGTCCGCAGCAGACGAAAAATTGGTCGCATTCCATTCGAAGGGGCACATTAAACGGCGCGCGTCGGCTCAGGGTTAAAATCACAAGAGCTTGCAATGCCTCTGGTTGCAATTCTATCAGTATTTCCCGTAGCCGCTCTGTATGTGCTTGCTCGGGTTTTTTTTGTGCTAATAATTTTCTCAAAACGATATTTCTGGAACATTCAAGGTTTAAAGAATTCGCAGGCGTTAATATTAGAGCCAAAATATCTGAGCACCTGTCAAGTTCTGAAGAAGTTCAGCATCAAGACAACCATACTTGTAAAACGTAATCCTGCCAATCAGTGAGAAACTTCGACAAGCACCACTGTACTTGATTTATTCCTCCGTGCATTCAGCCACATGGTAAATCGCGCTCCTTCAGGGAAAACGAAAAGAATTACATTCCTTGGGTGCCTTTCTATTATTTTCGGTGAGAATGCAACCACTTATGCCTCAGCAAACTCCAGCGTGACAAATATTTTCTCTTGACTGTTCTTATGGATGCTGTGGAACTCATTCTCTTGCGTGACTAACGACGGGAATTAACCCTTTGCTGTACATCATAGATGGAGATGAAAAAAATCACCTAACGGGAATAAGAAACGGAGCCATTGAGAGAACAATTCGAACGAAATGCGCTTTAGTCAATGGTAACTAGTCAGGTTGTATTTTTCTAGTGCCGAGCCAGATTTGAACACCCTCAGTAGGTTTCGATCCTACTTTCTATACTTTTAGTGAAAAAAATCGATAATGCGGTGACACTACGTCACACAGTATGTGTGAAGGAGAAAGTTTCAGTAAATCGCTAATTCACTAACAGTCTAATTCACCTTATCGACGACATTTCCATCCACGAGCGCAGCTAGTAGTGAACGTATATTGGTATGAGCCCTTCGAGATACCCATGACTTTCATCTTGCTAGAAAGAGTGGAATGATGAGCTTAATATAAAAAAAAACATGGTGCTCGCAGTGTACCCAGGCGTATTGAACAAAACCGACACATGACAACGACGAACTTAAACGTTAGTGCTGTCTGCTGCAGTCACTCGATAGCTAACGGAATTGAGTACAGTGTTTGTTACATGAAAAATTTACCTCGCCTAAATCGAGCTAGTTTACTTTTTACTGTGGGTAATACTTAGGACTTCGATGCTTGTCCATACCAGAAAACTAGGGAAGAACGTGTACATTCCTCACTCGCCACGTCTTGCTTAGGTGAGCTTAGATTTAATCACTTAATAGACAACAGAAACTGCACATTCCTCGATATTTTCACCTATGCACCTTTAAATGTTTCATCACCACCGTACATGTAAAAGTCCTACATGGCTAATTATGAAGATTTTGAGCCAACATGTCCCGTCTTATACCTACTTATTAAACACAAGTTGGTATCATCTGATGATGTTGCGTCAACTAATCCATCATCATTCAAGGCTAGACCGATCAACAGCTGTGTAGACGGGCCAACATTTTTGTGCTTTTCAGACTGTGGAACTTGTACTATTTTTCGTTATTCACGGCCATTCATTTAAGGGCATGTGTAGCACAGTGGTTAGAGGTGCGCGTCTACACACGAATAGTCAGAGTCAACCAATCATCTTTCTGTATGTGCTGTTGAAGCGTTTGACTCAGTCAGTTGCGCATTAGTGTACCTTTCCAGGCTCTGAAGAACGCGATTCTGCCGAAACGTCAGCTACGGTTGTATTGTATGTATGTTATTGTATGGTAGTAAACGTATGCTGTTTAACAACCTCGCGATTACTGACAGAGTAACCGACGAATTCGTAATCCAGTGCCGAGGTTAATAGGAAGTCGATCCTGGGTACTATGAAGATTTAACCATATACTACTTAGCAATAAGCACCGTAGAAAGCGCTTGCTGCTATTCAGCATTTCACAGATGTTTTTCAATCTTTAGGTAAGATAAAAATCCTACTGATTTAAATGGACAAGTGGTTTTCTACATTTACTCGTCACAATAATCTTTCAGAATTGCATCTTATACCCTATCAAGGAGTGCCAGAAAATTCAGATATTCTTCTTCTGGTGGAAAGAAATATCACGCCTTCAGAGAACTGCAGCTAACCTTTAAGGAAACATAAGAAAAGAAGTGAAAAAAAATTCTAGTAAAAGTTTTGAGCCAATTCAAAGTTCCTCATGGTGACATCCACCGCTACTCATATAATTCCTAGTCTATGAATCTGGGAACAACATCCAGAGGAAATGTTAGTGTTGTTTGTCAAGTTATAGTATTAAAAACCTTTACACTTTGCCGTAAAACGCCCTTTATTAGTGAAGGTTCTCAATTTCTTTAAACCGCTTTCAAGAAACTGTTTCCATGTGTTCTGGAGACCACATAGGTCTATAAAATGAACTTTAAGAAAATCTTATGACATGTTATCTGAAACAACTGCCAAGTATGCAAAACCCACGGCAAAGTACGCATCGTTCTTCACAGTAAAACAAATGTGCTTTGGTCGATGATAACCGATGAATGTCATACCAATAAGGATCAATTAAAACCAGTACTAAGTGATTCAATACTGTATGAACGCCACAAATGGAGATATTACCTATTAGAACTATTTCCTCTTGTGTGTTCGCTTTTTCTGTTGGTTATAGCGTCCGAGCGGTTTTCTCTCTTTTGTATAGTTGGACGCCTACTTTTTAGGCGTTAAGCACTTACTGTGTCCTTGGAAATAAATGGTATTTTTCCAATAGCTAGAGAAGTTGAGGGGTTGTGAACACAGCAAATTTGTATAAGAGGCTTTGCCCTATTCATATTTCATCATACAAATACATTGCTATTAGCATTTGGAAGTGTTTTGTAACTTTCGCAGTCTTTATTTCCATATTTTTACATTCCATACAGTAACCATGATTCATCACAGCGACTAGAAATGAAATAATAGCAATTAGTAGGCAACTTACTTGTTAATCAACTCGATTCGGAAAAATTTGTTCTATAATTTTAGTGGTAGAATAAAGTTTTCCCCTGTCAACGCTCACCACAGCATCTGCGTTGGATAAGCTGTCGATCTATTACAAGAACTGTGGAAAGCGTTTTTGCTCGCGAAAATAAATGACTTCTATGTAGCTCGCACCAGCCACGCAAAGCGCCGAGCATGATTGCGTAGAATGCGCACCGTCCATTAGGTGATAATGTGATCAGTTAACAAAGTGTTGAAAGAAGTAAGTTTTAGCTTTGCTTTTGTCAACATCATAAGTGACAGAGCTGAGAACAAAATTTGCATGTAGGAGCACTGCGCATATCGAAATAGTGAAATTGGTGGTTGTAAGACCGTGGTGTAGCTCCATAAAACTGGTGCTTAATTTTAATCGCAATGTTTAACGTTTTGTTTTCTGCCTTCTATAATTTTCATGGCAGGTTACTAAGCGAAATACAACCACAACGTTGCTGAGATATTTGCAAAACTCTGGACCGCAGGTGTCTATGGTGGGGAACGAACTCCCCGGAAAGGACAATAGCGCGTTGGTTCCCCACCATAGACACCTGCGGTCCAGAGTTTTGCAAATATCTCAGCAACGTTGTGGTTTAATCGCAATATTAACTTAAAACACGGGCTGCCAACTGGTCGTTTGATTTCATGAAGGCCTGGTTAACAATAATTTGGAAAATTGAGATATATTGTGTTTTAGTCAGTATATAACCAAGTTATTGATGAAAATGACTCCCACATAAGGTAGAGAACTGTTATCCCATAATATATCTTCTTTACTTACTTGCGTACTTATCACTACTGGATACTTTGGATATCACAAAGAGTTATTCTCTTTAGCACAGCAGAAAACTGTGTTATCGCTGACTGAAGCATGGTTACGAGCTCGTATACAAGGATAGCGGAAGTCTTTAAACTCGCTGTTACTTTTTGCACCCGTTTATTAACGATATTCAGGAAAAATAAACCAAAGTTTTTTGCACCTACCTATCCAGATTTCCTGTTGTGAGCTTTGACATAGCTCCAAAATAGGCAATAACATGACGTCATCATCGCTACCTACTGGTGGTTCCTGTTTAAAAATAAACGGTAATAAAATAAATGACACAACACATCGTGTGGTATTGCAAACTGTTTTTCATTATGCGAAATACAACCACGACGATGCTGAGATATTTGCAAAACTTCGGACCGCAGATGTCTGCGGTGAGGAACGAACGCGCTATTGTCCTTTACGGGGAATAACGCGCTCACCACCACACCAGGCGGGGCCTTCGTTTATTTCCTTACTTATATCTCAGCATCGTTGTGGTTGTATTTCGCATAATACCCTGCTGCAAAAATTGTAGTAAGCAGAAAATAAAAAGTAAACATCGCTTTTCATTAATTTCTTTGCCGATAAAAAATTTTTAAAAAACCTTAAGAACGAACCAACAATGGAAAACGTTGCTCAATTCGTTGCAGAGGGTCGAAAACGATCCAACACACAATAATAACTAAATCAATGACGAAAAATGGTGCAATGACCGCATAAAATTGTCCAGGAAGAATAGGCTGAAAAATTAAGGTGGTTAAAAGAGTTGCTAACAAAACTAACTAAATACTCACTATACGTCTGCCAGGAGAGAAGAAGAAGCGTGCAGTTTATATGTATATGTATATGTGTGTATAGACATACATATATACGTATACATACGCATATACATATACACATGTATGGTGACATGTTACCGGAATTCTATTCTACTTAAAAATATAACAGTAACAGCCATGCGAAAGACATTGTAGCATACATAAGTTAGAAATGTGAGGAGTGAGCTTGACATAGTAGGTGTGACATGCGGTTGGTGAATAGACATGAAAGACAACATATATGGACACGATTAGGCTTAGAAATAGTAGACGGACACTAGCGTAATGCTTTTCAAACAAGTGTATTCATATCCAAAATCGTACTCAGAAGACAGTGCTACGACTATGACACAAGTGTTGAAGACACCGTGGAAGTTGAACAGTGCACAACGGTCAACATCGTCGTCGCCACCAATATCACGCATTGCAGCGTACTGGAAATCCCACACAGTACCACAGTGTGAAGTTGCAAATGGATTGGTATTGGTCGAAAGACATGTCACACTTAAAAGAAGGAGATTTATTGGTGAGTAATAAACCCATCTTAATTCTCTTCTCGAAAGTATTTCTTTGTCAATCATTACTGCGTGGGACCAGCTCTTTTTTATACAATAGTAATTTTAGTTATACGCTAGACAATTCGAGGATAGCAAACCAAGCGCTTAATCCTAAATGACGCTGAACTCTGTCGATGATAAGCAGTGATACAAACGCGACTACGCACGAAGTATTACGTGTTATGAACACCTAATTTTGCAGCCTGAGACTGACTGAAACATGTGTCGCTTTCTTTGTGGTCTACAAACGGACATTATCAGACGTTTCAAGATTGAGTTTTGAATGCATGGAGCACGGTATTCGTGTTTGCTGCATGTTGGTGGCGACGACATGTTGTTGCAGGTAGGTGTGTGAGTGATTTTTGTGACCTGATTGAGCATGTTGACTCGTCTGGAGATTGCTACAGTGCCGTATGCATTATTGGACACCTTGCGTAGTGCAGCAACCATGTATGCTTGACGACCGATCACTGAAGCGATCAGAGTTCGAATGCTCTCCCATGGAGACCCATCCTCCTACAACAAGCCCGACTTTCTCTCTAAGCGTTCACTGGACACTTGATCATCAATGAATGCGATGATTTTTGCTTAGAGTTGCAAAATACTTCAACCACGCTCGTTTTTATTGATGTGATTGGAACCAAGCCCAATAGAGATACACAGTAGGTGGAACGATTATTCAATCGGATTTATGGGAAGCACAATAAGCGAATAATGACTGCTCACTAGTCGTGCGCTTCAAAATCGTGAACAATCATGACATGAGCAATAAATCCACTATGCAAGGTGAAATAAGGACAGATGTAAACGAAGGTGATCGAAGCAATCGAAAGAGCAAATATTGGTGAATCTAATCTTCACTTAAGAGCAGAATTGAAATGAGTGATTGTGGATTGACGTAATGGTCACAAAGACTACAAAATTCATTAGTTTTCTCGTCTTATATCTCGGATGCTTGTAGAGAGAATCCCTTACCTTTTCGTCATATGTGCGCAGTAATGGATTGTACTGCAAAATAAAAGAGTTACTAAGACAATGATAACATTCCATCTAAAGAATGAATGCCAGAAGAAAGCAAATTAAGCGACTAAGTAAATGAAGGCAGTATGAGCTGATAAAAATGGAATAATCTTACGTTATGAAGACAAAAATGATAAACTTGCAATTGTCTTCTATTGGTACCTCGACTTTTTGTTGGCTTGCAAGTTGTTGATTTTCGTTGGCACTCATCCGGTGTACTATCCACACCTTGGCAAACATCGACCCGTACGCGAAAGTGAAGCCAATCATCAAGATAGATATTCGAGACTGAACACGCAGCACTCAATGCAATAACTTGGAAAACGAAAAAAAAGCGTACTTCATATTCATCCTCAAAAGTCTCTTGTGCTTTTCCTTAAATGTTTGCTTGTATTTGTGTGTGTGTGTGTGTGTGTGTGTGCTATTACAATTAATAATTCGTTAATATCATCCGTCTTGAAACATTGCTCATATTCAAGCAGTTCCTTCAAATGGTTCATTGTCCTTGATGACCTTGTCTTATTCGTCGATATCGTTAGATGTTTTTCGAGCGTTACTGCCCATGAAATCCTGAGATGACCTGCTAGAGCATTCCGAGATTCTCACCTAGGATAGGTTCAACAAGCGACCAAGCGCTTCTTGCACGATATCTCTGCTCATTGTTCTTCCCGCATTCCGATATTTCTTTGGTTTCAGCATTATAATAGTGAAGTAATCTATTTCACTGTTCAGTTGGACGAAAATTCTTAGAAGCTATTCCGATCCGTTAACCTAGGATACACAGCTGGTCCTCATCACCTAAGCAGTTTTCGTTGTCGAAAAGGAGTTTAGACTTTTGTTGAACCTAAAGACCAAACAATTCATAGGTTGCCTTGCACAGAGTGGTTTTGTCATCTAGTGAGCAGCTTCTAATTTCATAGGCAACTAAGACTTAGAAGAATCTTCGAATCCATACTGAAGAGGAGTGATTAGAACTCAGTTTGTCTTGTTGCTTGATAAAAGACCTCGAAGTGCATTCCCCTAGGTGTTTCGAGATACGCAGGTGACACAATTCAAGTAGCAATCAATACCTGGGGCAGGATACTAGGGCCGATGAAAAACAATATAGCATCTATTTATCAATCTATACCAAGGTTTTGGATGAAGGGAAGATGGATGTACAATGATGATTGATTTATATATGCGCATAAAATACGCGAACACTTAGCACCGATACTTCATCACAGAAACCCTCCCAGCGCAGTTGACCCCACCTTGAATTTGCGATAATGTTGCAAGGGAAAAGGACAAAGAATACGCCACTAAGCTAGATTGACGATAGAGCACTCATGGCTTTTGTAGATGCACTGTTATCACAAAATGAAGACGGAATCGCCTTTTTGCACTCTCACCGTTCGTCAAAACTGAGGCAGTGACTTTTCACCTAAACGTCGTCTGCAATGTCCGTGTTATAAGAAGACTATGGGCACCAAATAGTGCCAACTAAGTTCAGCGGGGCGATAATCACAAGTTTTTCCGAAGATTTATAGGATATGAATAATTACGAAATGTTTTTTTTCGTATGGCTGGTGTTTAGAAGTCCATTGAGAAACTTCTCCTAATTTCGAGCTCCGTGGACTACAAAAATGCATTCAACACTGCACAGACGAATGTCGTTGTGTATAGGAGAATTGGCTTCGTTATAAAGAACATTATAAAAAACGTCTAGTAGGGAAAAATTGTAGCAACGACTGAGTCGCCGATAAAAGACTACACAAATTTGGGGAGTGGCGCAGATAAAATCAAAAGCTTGGAGTCATTGCAATGTGAGCTGAAAAGCTTGGAGTCATTGTAACGTGAGCGCCATTCACTTCGGTAGAGGATGTAATGTAGGTATTGATGTCAAACCTCATATGCGTTCGCAGATGTACTGAAGCCATGATGGTTGGTGTGTACGTCTACGTATCTATCTACTAAAGCCAGTTAGAGATTTATGAGAACAATTATGCTATTATAGATTTCCGATAACTTTCATCAGTACTCCTTCATGGTTAATGAGTTGTATTCTGCAGCTTATTCAGTAAGAAGACTGTGATGATAAAGTGTACGAGAGAGGCCGAGAAGATGGTCTAACAACGCCTAATGTCTAAGGTCCAGTCAACCACATGTTACACTATCTAACTTCCATGAGAAGACCAGACATCAATATCCACCCGTCAAAATATTGAACATAAAGGTGATTTCATGGAAGTTGTGGAAAACTGATGTTCCCGATTTTTTCCTTGCATTCATTTGCAATGAAGCAAAACAAAAATCACCGTCCTCTTCACGCAAGCATAGCTTTCTTGCGTTATTGATGTCGGTTGTGGAATAAAGAGTAGCACTTACGTGACATAGTATAGGGAATGCTGATTGAGGCAGGGTAATACCTTCGGATGGTAGACCCATAAGAAACAGTGAAGCGATGCACAACGAACAACCAGTGATCATTATGTTATTGCACTGAGGTTGAGAATGAACTACAATCCTGAAATGCCACAAGCCCACATTGCGAAAATGTATGGTCCCTTGTAATTAGATATTTATGTTGAACTATGCAAGCTAATCGAAATGACTATAGCGGATTGTGGCGCAATGTTTTCAATTCAAAAATTTCGATTCCTTTTCGGATTTTACAATTTCCATTCCTTATGGAGTGAGAAAGGAATAGAATGAACGGAAACAATGTATCTTTTCTATCTTTCCTCCTAAAGCAAAAATGAACGCATTCCAACATTCCCGCCGGAGTTCTTTCATAGTGGTCGCCCTTTAAAAACAACAAATTTTGGCAAAACTTGCTGCTGAAATTTCTAACAAGAATTATAACATTAAGTGACAACATTAACAGTAACATTATAACATTATAACAATTGAGCGCTATTATTACAAGTTAAAAGAGTGGTTTATAACTAGAGACTAATTTGACAAAACCTCTAAAGGTCTTTGACATGTCAAAGCAAAAATTCTTAATAATGACGGTAAAACAGGGAAGAACATACCTGCGAAAAGAATACTTATTGTTGAAGATGAAAGTGCCTAACGCTAGAGCAAGCCCGATAAGTGCAAAGACGGCGACGGAGTAATAAAGCTGAAACAAGAACAGTGTCGCACCAATGTATAACTTTTTATTTACAGCCTATTATTGTTCCAAGACAGGATACTATGGAAAAACAACCACAATGATGCATAGATATTTGCAAAAGCAGTCCCTAGGCCAGATTCGAACCCGAGACTAACTCGCCTGCTGTTCTATGTCTCACCCACTGCACCACTGAGACCTTCGATTTACTTTTCTCTCAGCCAGTATCCTTCACTAACGGTGACATGAGCAATCACTCACCAACGGAAATGATCTGGGAATCACAAAAAGACACTTTGTGATTTCGACTGCAACCTCGGCCTACTTGGTTCATGTCCGATTTGTGGTGTACCAGTGGTGCAGTGGGTAACATGTGAGCCCACGGGAATAGTAATCACGGGTACAAATCCAGTCTAGGATTTGAGTTTTGCAAATATCTCAGCATCATTGTGGTATTATCGTAGTAGTTCATGAATAACGGCTACAGCATGAAAGTCTATAAGTTCATATGCAATGCGCTTTTATGAGCCTGCTAGGGATCAGAGGCAGGTTCACACATTAAGAAAATATCCTTCAACAATATGTTAACTGAGAAAATTTCTCTTCACTTATGGTTCTGTTGTCAGTTACTTTCTTAACGCATTTTTACTGCATATTTTCTATTCTCTTCATATTCTTCATAACGTTTCGTAATCATAGAAACCAACATTGTGTTTGACTTCTTGTAATGTGCTCTCTGACTACTAATATACGTTGAAAATTATAAGGTTGGTAAAATACCTCATTGGCAACAGTTAGAATGGATTCTCGCACGATTGTTGAATCTGGCGGCGGACCTTTACTCGAGTACCATTTCTCCTTTCCATACCATTCCAATTCTTGCGTTGTGGTATCATAGAACCCCATAACAACGTACTTTCCATCTAAACTGCTTTCGAAATTCATAACAGAACTCCATTGATACGTCAAATGTTTGGTCTATGGATAGCGAAGGTGTGAACAAACACAGAATCCTCACTCACTTTGCATTTGTTCAATTTGTGTGCGGGCGATTCGATCTCCAGAATCAGAAAACATCACTTTCCCCTAAAATTCAATGAATTTTTTTCAGTGCTAATTGGAACAAAGCTTGGTGCCGTAACATGGTGAATCATAATATTTACTTCAACGCGATAGTTTCTGTAAAATAACATGCCGACGAGCAAAATAGGAAAAGCTGATTTTCATTAAATTTTTGGAGCTATGTGCGATGAAGGCAGGTTTGGTACAGCATGTCTGTGAGGTATTCCTGGTTTTCGGAAAAGCGTTCTCTCTAATTCAAAAAGAATGAAGAACTATAAAAAGAACGATATGGAAACATATTTACCGAAACACCTTTGAACAGTGTATTTTTCACGCATTCAAACAAAATGTCAGCCATCAATTGATTGTCGTAGGTGAACTGCTCTAGTCGAATATTGGACGGTAGACGATTCCGAGTACAGTTGAATGCAAGCGCCAAAGCCCTAAGAGCTCAAATTAGAAAAGAACTCGAAGTAAAAGTTCAGTACACGTGTCGTTTGTGAAAAACAAAAGACAAAGGCACGATTGAATTTCCTTTCTCTAACCACAGTAAAAATCTGTTCCTTGCTCCTGCCTAGCATACAAAAGTGTACGTGCGAATGATTGCTGATCTAGCCGTTGCGGTAGTGCAATAATAGCCTAATGAACGCTGTCCATTGTGCTTCATGCGTTTTTGTCTTCAACATAATTTTAAAAAATGTTAAAACAATATGCACTTCGAACACAACTTTGGAACTGAATGGGTTAAATTAGTGGAATAAGGAGCATTCAAAGGTCGACTGTTTCTCACGCCATCGTAGGCAGCACTTCTGCTGAAGTTCTACATCCTATTTAAAACTTATTATCTGCTACTAATAAGTGTAATAAGGAACGAATGTAGCAAGCTCAAGGTTAGACGTGTCCTGCAAAACATTCATGGTCGGTTTTGGTTCGACTATACGCCTTAGGCAAAGTAATCCTGCCATCACTATAAGATCCGCGAACTCGTGCCAGGCATGTCTTGGAGGATAAGAGCGTTGACCCCCTACATCGCTAGGACACAGCAAGCACTTTACAGGACTAATATGTATTCGATCACTTCTCACTTCTATGATGTGTTGTGTGATCGAGACAAATAAAAGGCATATCCCGAGGGATTAACCATCGCCGAATTCATTGTAATTTATTATACGAGCACAGTGGCTGGAGGCGCCACTTGATACACACACGTGAAATCGATCCCCATGCCCATGGCCCACCAAGCTTTTCATCCCTCAGGGGTCGGCAACTTGGTGCCATACTTCTCTGGAAGGACAGCAGCACTGGCTCGACGCATCGGTAGGCCACTGCGAGTCATTATGAAGGCCAGATATGCATTCAATCACCGCCAGCGATAGTTAATGAAGTCGACTGCATGACGCACCCTCAGGGATTGATCAACGCCGAGAGTTTTACTTTACTCTTTGCTATACGAGCATGTCAAAATGGTGAATTCGACAAATCGACAAATTCCTCAAAAAGACAAAAAGCTACTTTTTTCGTTTTAGTTACTATTTCAAATTCGTTTAGACTACATTAATACTTCTATATAATAGTTGGCGCTTTATTCTTGAGATTGCATTCAAAGATAGAACAGTAAAACACGCTTTCATCTAAAAAGAAAAACGATAGCCAAACTAATTTTGAATGAGGAATGAAATATTGTTCAATAGGTGAGAACTCCTAACTAACATCCATGACGTGGTGCATGATCGCATTGGGGAGCACTTCATCCGAAAAACAAAGCATAGAAATTTTTGAAAAAAAATGTGGCAACGTACCATACGGCATCATATGCAAGTGGTGCTTCAGGGAATCCGCCAGTATTTGCAGGGTCAGAATCTGGCGAAAGCATCGCCGTTAGTCGTGCTTGAAATTCCTTGCCGGTCATTCCCGAAATGGTAGCATTTTCATCTCGAGATAGCATAACGCTCTCTGTGGTGAAGTGATACTGTGCGGCCTCAACCATCTAAATAATTTCGCAAACCAGATGTAAAATTTTGCAAAATTTTATTTTCAACAATAACACATTTTTCCTTTCAGTTTCGTCAGTTCAGTTAATCATGTTACCACAAGAAATGCGCGGCAGAGAAGAGATAATCACTGATCTTTTTGTAAAACTCTTTACAAAACCGTTATACATTCACGAAGCTTTACAAAAATCGAAGTTTCCAATTTTTTAGTCCTTCTTCTTTCTATGGCCGAAAAAATCAGGTAGAATCAGAAGCGCACAAATATTCACACAGGGTATAGCTGCAGACTTATTTTAAAAGGATTTTGCACAAAACCTGTTCCACAGTACAATTGAGGTGTTCCTCAACTGGAGGAACATACCACGTATCCGCATACCATCCAATGAAGAACCATGTGTATTTGCGGCCGTAAAGCTTGTGATGATAGGCCTAAAAACTTTTTTTTGGGAACTTCTCTTTGTCTTAACTGTAAATTCTCCCATCACACCAAATTGACCATATCTCAGTATTACGCAACATCGTCGTGCTCGCTTAGTTATTCTTAATTCACTTTGTGTCGCAAATAGCATAGTGGTAGCGATGCTGTTTAATTGGTGCACAACTGTTTCCTAGTTCAACCATATAATGGGCCGATCAACCCTCGCATCACTACAGGATCGCAGAATTCCGAACAGAATTTTCTCAGAAGCTCGCTCTGATCCAGATCCAGAACACTGGTGGCTTCCTGCGTCGAAAACCAGGAAATGTTCTAACACGGCTTTTTCAAAATTGCAGATTTCCTGGAAATTCTGCAACTTCTAACGGAATTTGTGAAAGTTCTCACAAAATCTCCAAGCATTTGCTTAAGCGATAACCAATCACAAAACCTTATTGGAGGATGGACGAAAAGAAACGAATTCAAAAAGAAGACTTCCTCAGACCAGTATAATGCATGATGTCGAGCCATGAAAAATAAGAAATGGTTCGTTTTATGAACTTGCAGTGAGGCGGAGTTGTGCTCTTTATATATCGCCGTAAGTTTAATAGAGAGAACTACGAATTCCGACTCAAGTCTAAAAGTGCTTGGACATGAAATGATGTGAATATGACTACACACCATAATAAAAAGTCCCAATGATGCTGAGATATTTGCGAAACTCCGGACCGCAGGTGTCTATGGTAGGGAACGAACACACTATTACAATCAGCTTGATTGGGTTCGTTGCCAATTTGGGCCCCCAGATCAATCCCGCTGAAGGGTGATTGCTGATAGCAAAAGATCGATAGAACTAGCTGAGAGACAGGCGAAACGAAGGACCCGTGTGGTGTGGTGCTGAACGCGCTACTCCCCGGAAAGGACAATAGCGCGTTCGTTCCCCACCGCATACACCTACAGCCCGGAGTTTTGCAAATATCTCAGCATCATTGAAGTTACATTCCACAACGTATACCCTGCCGTTAAAAAGAGTAGGCAGTAAATAACAAAATGGAATTGTTAACAAAAAACGCTGCTGAAACACCAAATTCAATGTTCAGCGTCGTTCAGATACATATCCTGTGGTGTCACAGTCCCACCTCTTTGTCCTTTTTTGATCTACTACTTCCAACTTTCAGAAATTCTGAATTAAATCCAGAGAAAAGGAGGCAGAGAAGAGATCTTAAACTATGCATACTATGAACGACTAGGGAGTTGTTCAACGATTTACTTAATCAGGACCACCACGAGCGTAGCGCCACAAATAGACTTATCTTCGGGCGGCAATGTGTGCCTGAGTATCGCTTGCTCAGCAATGAACCAATGGTCTGTGCTCTAGTTGAGTGATAGCGACGAGATGCTGCAATTATGGTAACAGACGAAGATTAGAAAGGAACGCGTGCCATCCCCCGAGATTAGAAGTGTTATCGACATATCTTCAAACTGGAGAGAAAACAACTTGTCAGACTTTCATTAGAACAACTTCCATTAGAAGAAAACCTATTTGCCAAAATCGGAACCCTAAACCTACCACGTTTAATGTAACAAGTTCAAAAGTCGAAAATTAAAAGAAATCCTCAAAAAATATAAGCTTTCACAAAGAAATTATACTTAGCCATGAAGCTGATGAACATGGGTGCTTTTCGCATCCGACTTTATTTCAGAAATTTCTGCTTCATTTGATCTTGACTAAGATCTTGAATTTCGTGATCCACCTCATGAAGCCTTCGTGTTTTGGGCCGGTAAATCAACTTGGCGAGATACCTCAAGCTACGTCGCTTTGCTTACCTGACAAAGAACTTTTCTAGCTTCAGTCACGTAGAACAGTCCAACAATCACACGAGCGTCCTGACGACGTAGCGTCTTCATTGCATCCGTAGGGTCACCGTAGAAGCTTTGCCGTTCGACGCGAATTCCTTTCCGTCGGCCGAGTGCCTTAAACGTGAACAATGATCTCCTCACTTTTAGATCCATTTATTCACTCGACCTTATACTCATGCAAATCACGTTGTTACTATTAATATAATGGATATTTGTATGGTATGCGCCAAAGTTAGACGTGCGGCAAACGACGCTTCCTATCGAAACTAAAGTATTTCACTTCTGTCAAATATGCCGTAAATATTCAGTAGTGAGAAAACATGTCGGAAACTATGAATTAGGCGCTCGAAGTTTATATCACCTGGACATGAATGAACACAGAACACTTCACATCTTTGTGCCTCCTGCACTCAGTTCTATCGCTCTGCTTTGATTATAGTACACTAAATTTTGTCACCACTTCTCTTCATGTTACCTCCAGATCCTTCGCGGTCGATGTGAATACTTCTTCCACGGACTGCAGGATCGTTATTTTCCTCCAGCGAAACTTTTCGAACAGTCTCACCCTGAAAGGAGAAAATTTTGTCACAATAAACTATTCGTGGAATATACGAGGCGTTCTGATTAAGCCACCTCCTAGTGACCTACTGCGATAGCCGTTCGTCTTCAAAATATCACCACCACTCACCGTGTTGGATTCTGCATGTTCGCCGACGGATGTGTGCGAAACAGGGTTGGAAATCGCTCCCTATTGGATAATGCTGGAGAGCTGGCACCATAGGAGACCGAAAATATGAAAGATTACAAAAAGCTTTATCTCTTAAATTAACCCTACAAATGATAGACATTTTTCTACCTATTCCATAACTCTCACTCTGAGACCATATCCTTTTTTATTTCATGACGTGAGTCTAGAGCACCTTACACTACTAAGAAAAGCTGGTAACCTATTGATTTATAGAGTCTGGACATACATTTTGAGTCCAAGTGTAACAGAAAACATTTTTTTGAATAATTTGATTGCTTCTGCAAGTATTTGATAATTTCTGGCGCATCGTGCAGTCATTAGATTCAAGGTCCTCTATGATAGTAGGTGTGCCACATTTTCTATCAATTTATAGGAAGTCAGATCCGTTTCTATGCTAAAACAAACTGGAGTGAAAATACACGTAGTATTGTGAACGAAAAAATTCATGTAGGATACATGCCACAATGCAAACTGGTGAAAAACCCTTATCACAGCATCTTATCATATTTTGAAGCGTTTGTTTAATTTTAAAAAAATTTATCGGACTGACAGAGCAGACTGGTGGAAACCTGACCTGTCACACGGTAGTGAGCACATTAAACACACTTTTCGAGAAATTTGTAAACAGTTCTCCTAGACAGCCTTGAACACTGCTCACCCTCCTTGTAGCGATATTTTAAAGGTATTTTTATTGGAGACATAACATTACCATGCTCACCTAAGGGGTTTTCATCTTATGAGAAACCTGGAACTCTGTTAAGGAACCACGTGGCACATCTCCAGGTGGTGGAGAGAACCATTTAAAACGGAAAACGTGATCATGTAATTGCTTTGAGACGAAGGACCATTTGCGGAACGGGCTCCCTATCTCCGGTGGGAAGAATTAATTTATATCATCCGTGTACAATAATACATATTCATACCTGCCTTACTAGGGGTATTTGCAAGCACGTGGGATCACCCTACCCTAATAATCTGGTACCTTGCGGCCAGGGACATTATTGAATGTTGAGCTGAGTAGAAAAGTGATGAGTTCAGTATTCAAACACTATCATTGGTGGTGATCCAAGGTTCAATATTTTTATCTGCAAACCAAATAAACGAGGGGGCGGACAGCACTGTAGTAGTGATGTCTGTTATCATGACCATGGTACTAGTTCGATTCCGCTCCGGGCTAACCACTCCTCTCATCCGCCTGAGGTAGGGAAATTGGTGCAGGACTTCTCCAGAAAAAATCACTCTCTGCAACCCAAATGGGAGAGATCCAGCCTGGCCTCCTCATGGACCTCAGCATTCCAGGAAAAATTGCTCGACCATCATTCAACGACATTCAAGATGAAATGGAAATCCTCAAACAGCAACCGAACCCACACGTAAAAACTTGGAAGATCTTCGTGAGCGATGTATGCGAGAAAACGAATTGGATGTGAGAAGTGCTGGGATCCGCACAGTAGACGTGAAGACGGATCAAATAAAATGGAACGAAATAAAAAAGGAAAACAAACCAAATAACGAAAAGATGAACTCCAGAAATAATAGTCATTTCGTCTTATAAGTAGCAATTTGGCGATTATCATTTCACAAAAGACGACAACTGCCTATGGTGAGAACTTATGAATGGTTAGGCAAAGAATTTTCGAGTTCTAAGAGAAGAATCTTGCCACCAAACCGACATACCAATTAGATAGAAAATGCACTAGAGACAGCAAGAATCGTAGTAAAGACGGGTCATTCAGAAATAATGAAGAAATTGCTAAGATCTCTTTTACTCTCTTTTACTAAATCATTGAAGTAAATTCCATAATAACTAAAATGAATGCTTTAATTACTGCTTCTCACTACTCTGCTTCTATCTTCCTGTTAGAATGTCGTGAGCAAATTGACCCTCAGAAATCAATACCAATAATCAGTGGCTATCAAATCATTCTAGCTCGACATCCATCAAATTTAAGGACGGGAGTATGACGTTAATCAATTCAATCCATAATCAAGGAATCGAAAGAACTTGTGCTCAAACTCCAATTATGTTTGGTATGGTATGAGTTGGACAAAGCACAAAATAAGTGATAAACTACTACTAGCCACAAAAAATATACACAAAACGACTTCTCAAGAAACCATTAGAAGAAGAAGGTGCGCGTGTAGGGTAGTGGTCGGAGGGGCCCTGCAATACACATAGGATCGATCCCCACACCTCCAAGCTCACCAAGTCTTCCATTCCTCCGGGGTTGGCAAATCGGCAAACTGATACCATACTTGTCTGAAGGAGAGCAGCACTGGCTCGATACATCGGTAGGTCACAGTGGGTCTTTAGCCGAGTGCTTCATTGTTTATTTATGTGCCACCGTCCACACATAGGGAAAGAGATTTGTTTAAAAAAAAGAGGAAAAAGTGCGCACACACAACAAACAGTACAATAGGGACGCATTGAGATAATCACTTAAGTAAACAGGCTGCCAAGCTCGAAGAGAAAATGGAGGACTGTGATGTTAACTGCTGCCTTTATATGTGAATGTATAGCAAGTAATGGGAAAACAACGATTTGTGTTACAGTAAATAAATCCGAGTGACTAGATCTTGCGATAAAGATTTATATGAGAAAATTCTTTGTAAAATTTAGAAAGGTTTCGGTAGTTCATTTCTAGTAAACTGAAAACGGAACCAACAGTCGTCCAATGAACGTAGTACACAATAGCACAACACAAAAAAACGATGATTACTTTAACAGCCAGCAAACTTTCCAAATAACAGCAAAGCCACTACGAGTACTTACCACTACGAGTTTCCAAACAGGGGCCGATTCGGCTATCACAGTAGTAACTGGAGAACAACCAGCTAGTAACATTAACTTTGCTGGAGGTGTATACAGTAAGTCATACAATTGTTGCGTGGCCAGGCCAGCTTGGCACTGAAATCAGAATTTCTTTTTAACTAAGATGATTTACATAAACTATGCAGATGTCATGAATTACCTTTGAATTACTGGTATTCATATGAAGGACGTAACCCGGTAGCACATCAGGCCTATTGTTTACATCCTCTAAGGCCATCTGTACGGCAGGAAGACATGCCTTAACAGAATTTAGAAGATCTTAATGGAAATAAACAAGAAAATGTTGCTATAGTACTTATTCATACAATGTGAGCTTGCATGGCATCGAAATGTTGATAGGACACATTATGCACAGATCTCCAACAATTATTGGATTTTTCTTCTTGAAGAACGGGTTCGTTTCCGATCTATTCCTTTAGATCAAGATTGTTCAGAAATTCGATTTATTGGCATCCATTTAGATGAAAACAGTAAATAGCATCGTTCTGCCCGTTTTCTAACTCAGTTGGACGTATACTATACGTATCCAATATTCATTTCATGCAGCGCATTGACGGTGGGAGCACTGAAATATACACGGGATCGATCCCCGCGCACAAGGCTCACCAACGCTTCCATCCTTCCGAGGCTGGCAAATTGTTACCATACCTATTTGGGATGGCAGCAGCATTGGTCGATGCATCGGTAGGACACGCGAGTCATTGTAAAGGCCATATATGCATTCATTCACCTACAACGATGCTCAATGAAGTCGAATGCATGGTGTACACTGAGGAATTGTCTAACACCGAGAGCTTTAATCTTCTTTGCTTATTTTGTTATTGACTATTCATTTATTTCTATCCATGTCGGACGGCGCATAATTATCCAGGCCTTTTAATTGTATCAAATTTTTTCCTTTTTATCCATCTATCAAGTATTATCATGCTGTATCGATATTCCTCCTATTCAGCTTAATGACTTTGAAATTCCACCTGTCCACCAGCCCATCCTCCAGATCCTGCTTCCATTGGAAACGTACCGCCGATATGTAGTGGTATACGTTCGTCAGCTCGTAATGACGCTAAGGCTCCAACCAATACTAACCACGACAAAACAGTCATCGACACATATTTATGTTTTATACTGAAAATATTACGCTGGTACAAAGAATTCCAAACTTGTGAATGATGGCACCGCGATAAAGAAAAGTAAGTAAAAGAACAAAATGAGAGCGATCAGTCAAAAAACGTCTTTCTTGTGCACGGATTTCCACTGAGTCTTTTCTTGCTGAAACATTGAGGATCTGCAGCTGACATGCTTATCCAGATCTTAAAGTGTATCCCGCCCACAGTTTTTCTTCGCCTTTTTTCTCTAACTCATGTAAACTAACGTTGCTAATTCTTTATTTACAGACGCTTTTTTGTTTCCGGAAATAATCCATACTTATTACAAGCAGCAGTAATGGAACAGACATAAGTGATATTGAAACGATGAAAACATGGAAAATCGACGCAATGATAAATTTGTTATACGTTAAAAGAAAAGCCATTCGAATGGGGTATGTTTTGTTAGAGGATGTGTTGAAATGATTTAACCTGGTTTACAACACTCATGCAAGATTAAAGAATTTCAAAGTTTCACACTTACATATATACACCATATCCATAACATATAGAACTGTAACGAGGAGGCGTGTGGGTCGAAGGAATGAGGCATGGAAAGTTGGTGTAATATAACAATCAAAGCTGCTGTCCTCGCTTGTGTATGTGAGCGTGAGGATAAACTCCGACTAAGACGACTCGCCTTACGTAAACCAGATACTAAGGAAAGATTCACGGTCCAAATTGTGCACTCTGCGCCTTTTGAAGAGTTTATTAACAGAAACCGTGGCTACGCACTCCAAATCAGATTTATTTATGTTCAATATAAGACGTGATGAAAAGCAAAATATATGGAAAAATAAAATTTCGGTAGGCAATTGTTTTAGTTGTGTAGTCTACTGAGACAACGATTTCCCAACAATAGAAAACGAAAGCAGCCAATAGAGGTTTAAAACCTCATTGCAGTGGAATAGAAGAGCGCGTGGAAAGCGATTAAATTTTTCGCCATCTAGGTCTCAATGAATTTGTAAAATAATGTAAGAAATGCTGGAACGCCGTAAAACTTTTACGTGCACTTAGTATAACTGCATTAAGAAACAGCCGGAGAAAAAACGACAATTAACAAGTAGTTTTTCATAAATCGCCTTAAACGATAGAATTTATAAATAGCCATTCAAATACCTATTGTTTTAAATGCAAAGTAGCGTCTCTACTAATTTGCAAAGAGTGTGGGATAAACATTGCTTGGAGATGCCGTGTTTTACATTTATGGTCGATTCTAAGACACGGCTTCCAAGCCACCAGGCAGTCTTCTCGGGTTGGCAAAACCGACACTATTGCTGTCTGAAAAAATCTCCCTCCGATCCATAAAGGTGGGAGACTGCCTCTAGTCAAGTCCTAAGAACGCGCTAACAGAGCTATTCCATCATTCCAAAGACAATCAACTCGACCAGTATTCAACAACAGTCATGGAAGAGATAAAATTCTCAGTTCGCTCCTAATGCAACACACAAATCCGAAGGCATTTGTGGACGAACGGTGCGAGACAGTCAATGGAGGATATCCTGCGATCCGTACTACTCAGGTTGCAGAGAAAAGTAGGCAAAAAGCAAACCGGCCCTCGAAAACGACAGGTAAATAAAAGAAATAAGCACGAATTTAAGGTCAAATTGTATCATCACTTTTCGCAATCCAACATTGAGTTGGATTTGGGTTCAAACGTCGAAAACCATATTTTACACCACTATATATCATTTGCAAACCGTACATGAGAAAATCACGGATTTCACATAGGCGATTCGGCACAACTAACAGTGGCGTATATGTGGAAGACTGAGATTTGAATACAAACCAGAAGTGATCATGTGTTTACATTGAAGCGCAACTGTACTAAGGTATGGTTCATTGCCTTTGGTGACCGATATTAACCTCTACCCCGTTGACCTATCGATGATAATACTCAGCTTATGCGGTACGGCTCATCGAGTACCTCTGACTATAATATGGCCAAAAACGTAAAAATAGAAAGCCTCGCACGGAAAGTGTGATTCTCTTACTGTCCATTAGCACGGAAAGTGTGATTCTCTTACTGTCCATTAAATGAACGCGGCCTACTGGCCACATTGACGGCTAACAGGATTGAGCAAAAATCTTGCCAGTTCACATTCATTTAATTTGACAATTAGCGGAATTAGCGATTATGAAGGCGAATATGCTACTATCGTCGTACAAAAACCATACACTTGTTGAAAAACTTAGCTACAATTAAATAAGGTCTTAGAGATTAGTAATAGGAATAGTGTGATTTAGAAAATTAGAAAAACATGTGTGCCCCTTCTGTGACGGAGTCGAATGAATAACTAGGAGTTTGTAACAGAGCGATCTATTTCCTATCAGATCCACTAACTCAAGGCAAAAGCAGCTTCCATAACGTGTTGTTGATGCTTCTCCAACGATTACGAAAAAATTGTGTGAAACTGGAGCATAAAGAGCGTCAGACATCCTGATTTAATTTCTAATCGTTTCACTTGATTTTGAAACTGAAAACAATTCCGAATAATGGTGTCGTACTCAAAGCAACTTTTTAAAATTCGCTGAAGATCAAAGTCAAAAAAAAATTAACAAACTAGCAGAAAATAAGTATTAGGCATTTTCCTGTACTGGAAGTAGCTCCTTTAAATAGTGATTCAAACCGTGTTTATTAGCAGTACAAAATCTAATGATGCAAGCTCTTATGGATATAAAAGTTGACTGTTGTACTTAATTTCACGAACAAAATCACATTGAGTGGAAACGATTGGAAATCCCTATGAAAGGAGAAACGTTACCGTATTATAAAAACGAACTTCTAACAACAGTTCCCAGGATCGACTTTCTCGTAACCTCGGCATTGGAATATGAATGCGTCGTTCTCTTGTTCAGCAATCGCGAGGTTTTTAAACAGCATACATTTACTTCCATAGATAAACACAATACAATACAACACTAGCTGACGTTTCGGCAGTATCGCCTTCTTCAGAGCCGCTTTGTTCGTGACTGTTCTAAACTTCCTCATTGGAAGTCACGAAAAAAGCGGCTCTTAAGAAGGCGATACTGCCGAAACGTCAGCTAGTGTTGTATGGTATTGTGTTCTTCTAACAATATTAAATATAGCATGTACATAAAAGAAAAAAGTAATGTTTCTCGGCGTCGATCAATTTATAAAATTACACTACTACACTGGCGTTCAAATCGTAAATTTGTTGAAGAAGTAACTTGTAACTTGTGAATTGGTCTAACTAGCAAGAGCTACCCCCAACCAAATGTTATTGCTCTAGTCTCACCAGGTGAACCTACATCCAGATCATCACTGCTGAATAATAATGATGGATTAAAAAGAATAGACATTTTTGGAAAGTCCGGAGAAAACTTCTGACAAAAGACAAATAGTGTCAACGAATGCGCGCATTCAACACACTACTACAAATAGTTTTCAGGGCCTTCAAAAAATTTCTCAGGCTCTATAAGCAGAGAAGTGGGATGAAAATATCGTTGCTTTGCAGATAGTTTATTGAAACCAGAACATGGACCGAAGCACAGAAAAGGCTAAAAAATGATATCGGAAGCGTGGAATGCACGTAGAAGCAATTAAGAATAAACTCAAACAGGGAAGGTAACGTTGAATATGTTGAACTACTATGCTGCTTGGTTCAGTACTATAGAATTCTTCTCTGTGAGAATACGGCTAAGCTAACGAATAGAAACTCAATCGTTTTTAATTTCTAAGAAAACAAAAATATTCTTCGAAATCTTTGTGGTAAATAAAATGCATTAGTTGAATGCATGGTGAGAGTAAGCGAACAACGATATTGTTAATATGCCACTCTGACAATGAAGTGAAAAGTAGCTTAACATAAGAGTAGTCCTTATCGGCAGGATAAGAGCTAGCATCAATAGCAGGTAGGAAGAAAGTTTACTGTGATTACGCTAACGAGGTAATGGCGTTAAAACGTGATGATAAAGTGAGACGACAAGAGCGAGATAGAATCAGTTCGTATAGTTGGACAATCGCTAACTTCGAAGCCTCGTGAGACTTCCTTACTCTTTGATTCATCCATTTCCTAATTCCGATCTACTGGACGAATCTGCGTTTGCATGGATTCACCCTGCGTAGACCAGCCGCCCTAGTGATCGCTGGGCCCTGAGGGCGGTTATAACGAGATATGACTGCATGAGGGTGACATGCTTCGCACACGTACACATATACACAGCACACACAAACAAACATACACTCTCACATACGCGCGCACATATATACTCGTACACTAACGTCTATTCCTGTTCTCAAACAACAGATAACAACGTTCGCTGGGTCACGATACTGAGGAGTAATGCGAGCAATTGTTGTAAGCATCCTATTAGCGCATCTCACCAATGCTAATCGAGCTGAAATTCTATTCGATCGTGCGTATGCTTGAAGAGAAATACCCTTGACGAATGTGGTTTGGACGCGCATAGAGATCGTCAATGCAAGTGCTTTCAAAGAAGGCGTGCAAAAATTTAGAGCGTGACGTTTAGTGGTGTTGGCAAAGAGGTAAAAAAAAATATGCGACTCTCTCAATACAAGAAAGCAATACATTTGGTAGATTCTCTCGAGAGTTTTGCCTGCTCTATTCAATATTTCTCACAACGCAGTTCGACCGTTGACTTCGCTTATCTGATACGACGAGCTGAGCATACGGCAATGTAAGCAGCATTGGAATCGAAAACGAACACTGAGAGGGAGCTTTGCAGACGAAACGTCGACATTATTACACAATCTCACTCCGCATTTCTTTTCACCAGTTTATTAGCATAGAAAAAGAACTTATGAAATACGAGTCTCTATTAAAGAGCACTTGAAAAGTATTGACAACTACATTGAGCTTAACAAGCACTTTTTTTCTAAGTTGATATTCTAGTAAGTATTTCGAGACATCAGTTCACTACGAAGTGTTGTTTTCATTTTATCGTAAACCATGTAGTCTCCTCTTTGTGTCCTGAAATATCCAAGATAGTGTATTTCCAGTTCTTCGTTACACCCACCAGCTTCATTTGTTAGTTAGCAAGAGGTTTCTGACAATTGGCGACTAACAGCTGTCTTGTTAATGATGAATAAATTCGAATAAGGAGTGCCTACCCTTATTTTGAGCTATCAACACCCTGAATAGCCAAAAATTCTTTACAAGAGGAATAACTTCCGTTATCTAAATTTAGTTTGTTGTATAAAACAATTATTCTTAATTTAAGGTAGGTAAAGAACTTCACAATTAATTTGCACAGATGTTCACTGTTATCTCGACGGGTAACATTTAGGGTTTCAACCGCCGTTATGAACATCGAGACTGAGAGCGCCAAAGTGGATAATACCAGACATAATTTGTTACAACCGTTGGCGTTTCTCATTAAGCATTGTGAATTAGAACATGACCCTCGGCGACAACGTGGTGATGATATGACGCCGATGGAGGTGATTCGCAAAACGGTTCACCTCGATGACGGCAGTATTTACACCGTTGGCCAGCCCACCAGAAGAAGCATGCTTGTTTGCAACTGCGCCAACCGCCTCTCGCCACCAACTAACCACTTGCCCTTCGCTTTCCGGCAGTTGAGGCGATGAGTAGTGAACGGACGGACGCGTGCAGTCCATGAATGCCGACACCCTCCATCTCCGGCGTAGTATCTAGGATGGAAATCCGGCGAGGAAAATGAAGAAAAGCAATCGTGGATTTTGTCGCAGATCAATAAAAACAATGCTGAATCTGTCAAGGAGCACATTCACTAGTTTCCATAAGTCTTCATAAGTCCAGATCACCATTGCTACTAATAGTCGTCAAGTATTGATAACATATGGAAGCTCCAGTTGTTGAAACCCACTTTTTTGACGAAATTCGTTAATACGCCACTTTTTCGGCGTTCACTACAGAAAAAACACGAGGAATAATTATAGAAGGAGTTCATGAACTCTCCTTTGGTAAACTATCAACGTAGAATCGTCCACGAGATGTGAAGAAAGTTTTCAATCTCGAAAAATTGATTTTTATCTCTCAGATGTCTTGCACCAAAATTAAATTTACTACTTCCTAGCTCTCATGCGGTAACTACTCAAAGGTTGTTTTAAATGCTTCGACATTCATGAAACCACTTAAAGCTGCATATTTCTGCGCAATATTCATTATGCATAATAAGAGGACGTGCTTGTGTGCCAATGTAGCTTCCTGCTAGGCCTAATATTCTAGTTGGTTCAAATTTCGAAGAGGCTTATTCGTTTTGCATGAATTCGAGAAGAGTTATTATACAATTTTTTTCAGCAAGAAGACGTTTATCTATTGGCTTTAAAGTTTATGGTTAGATCTTTTATGGAGGACTTCCTTATTTTCTTGTTTTTCTGCTTGACGCGAAGAAAAATGTCCGTATAAAAAAGTGTGTACATTTACAAGTTATGAAGTATTCGCGAAAAGCTATCGAGATACAACCTCTCAATAGAGTCTATGATTCACGATGGTTTGTTTATATCTGTACAAACAACTGTTCTCTGAAAGAACAGAAACACCTCTGACGTTAAAACTTCTTGGAAGTTGCCGAAAGTAAGAACAGTGAAAACAATCTGTAAACTGAGAAATAAGAATACTTTGAGAAAATCAAAAGACATCGGCGACGATATGAATGCTAAGGAACGATTTGTCACCGGAGCTTACTGACAACACTAACCGATAGATAGACTAGTTAGATGAGTGTTTAGTACCATAACTGTGCACTATTAAGAAACTTTAGATGTAGCTAAGCATTTAATGGTGCTAAAATATGAAACGAAACCCATCAAATAGACTAAAAACACGGACAAGTAGCAGGGTGTTCTTGACGACCGACATGCCACATTGGATTCGATTCGAGTTTATTGGTAGAGTGTCAGCAGTGTACAAACGAGGCTATTTGTGGTGGACAGAATTGGTCGCGATTAACGTCAACGTCTTCGACAACGCGAAAACCTCATCGAAATGTATCCCAACGCAAATATGTGGTGCTCGATAATCATGAAAATATTTAGTGTCATTCTATTTTATCATATTTCGCTATTATGGACCCTAATATGACAAGATCGTTGCAATGGTTATCGCATTTTGACTATAGATTTGGCTCGGTAACAATGCGAAGTCACTTGCTGAGTGAGAACTGTCATTTTTTTTCTTAGAGCAAAGCGGACGTAGAATGTCATCAGAGACAAATCGTAATGATGCCGTCAGAAAAGGAAAAAGACGAAACACAATGTCGGACACAAAAAGCTCTGCTGAATAAATGCGATATATAAATTAAACAAATGTATCAAAAGAGAGAAATTACAACTGCGGAGTCGATGCTTTTGTCGATAGTTGACAGGACATCAACTAAATGGGCTAATTCAACTGATTTGGTAAAAGAAAACCTTCCAAGTGTTTGCACCTTCATTTGCCAGTTATGGCATGGATGAAAAAATATCGATCAAAATCAAGAATTTGCTGTCCTAATTTCATACTGCTCTTGCTGTAAAGTTTATTTTTTTTATCATTATCATCACCCTATGTGTAGATACAAGCTCCAACGGATTCAATTCGATGAGACAGCGAAGACAAAAGGCTAAGGATAATCGACTCGGGTAGACTCTGAAGAAGGCGAAGACGTCGAAAAGTTAACCGAATAAAACAATATACTAACCTCGTATTAGCTTAATAATCTAAGAAATTAGTGATTATTTACACCAAAGTTAGACGAAAGTCGGTTTTTAGAGATAAACACAAAGTGTCAAGCATCCACAACTAAAACAAATATGGTAAGTATATGAAGCGATATTTACAAGAGCAATACAACATTAACCCGTGGTAAATTTTATGCTACGCGCAAAGTCCCATCGAACCCGCACTGGGCCAAATACATCTTCCAACCTTTTCTAGTCGGTAAATCGGCACCAGATTTGTCTTCAAAAAGACTTTCCAGTCTACAGGCTTAGTCATTGCCCATGGTGTCGACCTTGAAGCAGCCTATCACTACCATCTCAGGATTCCGAGAAAAATCGAATCGTCCAGTATTCAGCCTCATTCAAATGGAATATCAAAAATCCTCACATAATAGTAGAGCTAACACGTGAAAAAGTTCAGATACCTTCATGGATGATAAATACGAGCAATCAGATCGAATGAAACAACTTCTACCATGCGCACAATATTTGATGTCCGATCACATGAAGTAGTTAAATATGAAACAAAAACACAACGTTAACAAATGTTCACGTCATCGGCCAACGCATAATCACAGCAGAATGTTAATAATGGATGCAGCGGCGCGGAAGAGTTCAGTGAGACCAAAATTCGAGTTAGCAACCTAGTTAACGGTTAATTGTTCTGGAAGAAGACGGACGGCAAGAAAATATTAATAAAATCGAATTTCTTTGTCAGTGAAGCTGCATAATGAAACCTTAGAAACTAAAAGTGTTCGACAGAATGGAACGTTTTGTGTCATGCTGACAGGTGACAAACAGAACTACTACCGAGCACAACTGAGACTACAAAACGCGATCAGATTTCAACGTTTTAAAACAATATGTTTCTCTAAAATATCATTTATCTCGACCCAGGTTAATAAAATGTGACAAGTGAACTATAAGACAAAAGCCGTCTTCAAGTGGATTTTCCAATATGGGTTTAGTATTTAGCAATACCATTGGCCATTTGGAAACTATATGATGCCCGGATGCCTATGCACGGCATTTCTACAATGTTTGCAAAGAATTTGTAAGCAATGAACTTTTCTCATGCGCCTTTCTCTACTCATTTTCTGATCGCTGTTCTTCCCATCTTTTCTTCACTATCCTAAAGAAACCTCTGCAAAAAAAGTTGTTTAAAAATGTCTCTGAAAAAGATATTGACAGACAAAAAACATCAACGATTAAAGATGGTGTCTTTATATTGTAAATAATTTCACTCATGCTTTTCCCAAATAAATCTGAAAACCAGAATAGAAATGTTTCGTTGGGTCACTAAAAGTTAAAGAAAATATAATTTAATAGGACCATCATGGTGTGGTGGCGAACGCGCTACTCCCTGGGAAGAACACCAGCGCGTTCGTTCCTCAACGCAGACGCCTGCGACACGGAATTTTGCCAATATCTCAGCATTATCTCAGTTGTATTTCACATGATACCCTACCGTTAAAAATTATAATAGGCAGTAAATAGGAAGGGTTAAGTACAATGATAGTACATCAAAGTCGTTTATCCTACATTTGAATCACTAACGGCAGGGACATTCCACGTAAAAGTTTTTGCACGTTAAATTTGCTTTTTGCATCTTCTTATTATATTACCTTCGATAGGACGGTCGCCTATTCACTGGATTGGGTGCAATGACAAAAATAGCCGTCCTCAAGAAATCCGAGCCTCGAGGGAGCAAATCTCCCATAGTCCATAAAGGCTAGCAAATATCTGTTGTTATGAAATGAGAATAGCCTAGCTCTTGTTATCTCAGACTTGCAATTATAGTAGAAGAAACATGTGGAACAGTGCAGACACTCAAGCGGCACGTTAACATGGGTCGTCAAGTATATCAGCCTGTACATATTTCTCATTTATTTATTGTATTTATCGAAAGATCAATGCATTCGGGCTTTTAAAACGTCCTGACTGTTGGTGGATCAATCGCAGAAATCCACACTGTTTTTAAACAATTTTAGTGGCAATTCAGCAAGCCTCCCTCGGATCTGCGATTGCGGCGATGAAGAAACGGAACGCTCTAAAGCGGATATCTTAGGATTCAAGAAAAACCTACGGCAAACCTGCAGTCAGTATGCTAGTGAGGAGAGAATACAACATATGGAAAGAGAGGCGAAGCTAATGAGTTCAGTGAAGAGCTGCAAGACAACTCAATTAATAATGCAAACCAACAGAAATGATAGAAATCCTGGACTTCCCCAGGCATACGATCCATTTACGCACCTAAGCAAGCATTTTATGAAATGTTTATATATATATATATATATATATATATCTTAGGAAATCACGTTTAACATTCGCAATGTTACCAACCACCGAGGTAGGACATAGGACATACCAGTAATCTCTCCGCGCACCTTGAGTTCTGATCACGGTCAGAACGTTGGATATCGTCTCTCACTTGTATGAAACAGGTCTTTCAACACTGACTTCACATCATTCCTACATGCAGTATTCAGGTTCCTCTAAAGTACTCAAGGGTGGAAAGAGTTAGGAAGAAATGAAGGCAAAGTTCATTTGCCTTTTTACAGTTCTGTTCTATCGCATAGATTCTTCTCCGCTCTTATTCACAGGTCCTCTCATATCATCCTCTAATAAACTTCGGCCTGTGAGTGTACCTGACGCGTCCCATGTGAAATATAGTGTATTAGGTCGGAGATAGGTCACGGGCCTAAAGCAGAGATTGACTTAAGAGATAGAGTTGATGCTTCCTTTGAATCCCTTGAGCATACATTCAATATGTCAAGCATATACACTGGATTGGCTTTATTACATGCACGGGTGTATTTCCATGGATGTGGATTGTGCCTTGCACTACTCGACCAACAGCTTTGCAGTTAAATGGCTGGGAAGGACATAAGAGACAATTCACAGCCACCTCCAACAAACACTCCCATGTTTACTGTGAAAGAGCGTGGTACGACGACTGTAACTACCTCATTCCAAAAGTACTAAAATTAAAGTGTTTACTCGCTTTCTTGATTGCTCCTGATGTTTCACATTCGAACACAAGATGTTTTCCACGATTGATAAATTACTGAGGAGAATTTCTCTTCAGCAGGAAAATATTGTTCTGATAAAAAAAGTCGAATTAGCTACCGCAAGTGTAATAGGCCTGAGAAAGAATAAGTTTTCGATTTCAGTAGCGAAATGGTTCATTTTTTCTTCAACCGAATATAATCTCACTAATGTCACTCTTATTCGAGACATTTAATAAATTGGGTAATTAAAAATTATAGACACTGTTTTAAAACAAGAGTTAAATCTTCGTAACGTAGCGAAAGGAGCGAATTTACAAAACTTCAAATGTTCACACAACACATTCATCATGAATTTCGTCTCTTTTAGAGAAAGTCAAATGACCTGAGGGTAGCCGTCTTTATTGAACCGCTGACGCAATTTACACTGTTTTCAATTCAAAACAGCGCCTATTGAAATCATGCGTGCTTTTGACAGAAACTCCAATCATGATTAAATATACAGCACCAGGGACATGATGTAGGATTCAGCAGTGTTCACATCATTTCGGCTAAACTTCAACCTCCTTAGTTCTCAACAAACAATTTTGTACTGCTTCAAAAGTAGTGCGCTCAACATTTCTGGAAAACCACCTCTACCACTAACTACCATTTGGTCCCGATTATCATTTACATTCTATTCACTCCAGAAGGTAACAGCAAACTACACTGAGCCCCCATGCACACCAAAACCCCTTCCTGTCAGCCTCTTCTTTCAGTGTTAGCTACATGCGCCTACATAGCTACATACAGGATCTGTGGCATAGGATAGTTTCAGCCGCGCTTTCTAGTGGAAATGTCAAATTGTTTCTCAGAGTGGGAGGCCCTAGTGGTGTTGAACACCGGGTCTATCCCATCACGGCACCGAGAAACACTCTCCAGTCGCAACGAAGCGGTAAACTCGAAGCGGTTAACTATTCGCATATGAATTGTTTCGAAAAGGAGTAATGAGATTGCTCTATGGAGATTGTACAGGATACTTCAATTATGGAAGAAGACAAAATTTAAGAACGATGGCGGAACCGTACATGGCACCGAAACAGCATGTATCGTTTTAGAGTTTTGTCCTGTAATGAAGCAGACCACACCCTTAATGGTTGACT
The DNA here is from genome assembly GCA_900624975.1 of Angiostrongylus costaricensis. Lineage (NCBI taxonomy): Eukaryota > Metazoa > Nematoda > Chromadorea > Rhabditida > Metastrongylidae > Angiostrongylus > Angiostrongylus costaricensis. Next base: position 208,630 of record UYYA01000004.1, on the reverse strand, counting down.
ACGCGACTAGTCAAGCGTAAATCGGAGAGTAAATCGGAAACGTCCGCATTTGTCATATTCGCAACGCTTTCTTCAGTGCACTAGTACGACTCTCTGCCGTCCAGCGCTCTTAATAATGAACATCTTATGGATCTGGTTTGCATAGATGGACGCTATCACGTTTCTCCTAAACACGCTAAAAACGTGCAGTAGAATTCATCGTTAGTCACGAATTCGACCCTGCTTTTGGCCTTATGAAAGTTAGCATGCAGATTATCTAGGTTATCATACAGAGAAATCGTAATAGCACTAAGGAATAACATACATATTTTCGAAAAATATTGTTCAGGAACCTTACTACCTTGTTTTTGAGACAACACTACCAAATCTATTCCCAACATTCTCTTCCTCATCCTACTAGGATTGAAAAAATAAGATTGTGTGCATAATGACTACAAAAATAAAAGACACTAGAACGAAAATTGCCAGTCTCAACTCACGATTTTATAGAAAACTGTGTAGGGGACCAGCATGTGAAGGAATATAGGTGGATTAAAAAGAAATTGGAACACCTTTCCCATGAAGAAATATGGATCCCTGAATTGATATGATGGCAGAACACACAAGAAAACATTTGGAACGAAGTTCGGAACAAATCCACCTTATTTCAAAATCAATAACAATATTTGGGAGTTTTTTATTGGAAACTTGAATGTCATATCCAACACTATCCTAAGAAGGGAGTGTTCAAGAATTCCTTGCAAAACATTCGAATTTCTCCTTACATGGAACCATATCCTGATCTCATTAACAAATCCTCTCGTTTCGTTCTGAGCAGTGGAATCACTTAATCGGTGGATAAACGCAACTCCATTATCAATGAATGATTTTACGCTTGGTACTTAAAATAATGATAAAAACTAACAAGGAAAATTTTCAGGCATAATGCAAGAAAAGCAAAAAATTGCGATTTTACGGATATAAATTGTAGAGAGAAGGCTTGGCTAACACTGCATAAATAAGAAATAACAACAGGAATCTGATAAACAACTCGGGTATAGAAGATGCTACGGGCTCGAGCACGTGTCGTGTGTCGTTTGCTCTTCAGTGACACTCCCGCCTAGGAATTCCGTCGTGGATTGCTGCCAACCGACAATGACATCAGAGAACGACGAACACATTCGTCTGTGACGAGGTCGTAAGTTGTTAGCTGATTGGTGGTTGTCGATACTTGAACACTGAGACTTCGAAAACTATCACAAAAACCCAAAACGAAAAGTAGAACACGTTCAAATGGATTAGTTTTATTCTTAAATTTAGGACGATGGTCTAGAATTGTATTCCGTGTGGGCGGGCCGCTGTACCATGTATGTGATCAGATCGAATAATGAAACAAGTCCCTAAATAACAAATTTTGCATAAATGTTTTCGATTCCTTAAATTGAAGCTATATCTGTCGTTACGAAGATCTTAGCGTTATACTATGAACTATAAGCAGTACTCCACAAAAATCAAGTGTCACAACCCTAACTTGATCCGTCACCTTTTTTCCATTTCGTGATAATTTCTAAACTTTCTCATTTACAATCTCACCTTTAATCGTAAGCAATTGTCAACGAGGAAAATACGATGCACGTTTTTCTCAACGAACGTCTCCACTAGGTCCAACATCCTCACGTCCTCTGGAGCTGTAATGACTCCGTCACGGTCTCCCTACAAGGTTATCATGATTAACAGAAGCCGATATTTGCAAAGGTACAACTGCCATGGTATTGAAACGGAATGAATAAACTGGCTATTTTTAAGGTCTTTTTGTTATTATTCTCCTGTATATTTTGTGTGTATTCTACAAAACATTACGGAAAGGCGAAATTTCTATAACACTTTAAACCTCATGGAGAGTCAACCACTCATTTCTGGATTGAACCTAATTAACCATGCTTTCAAATTTCACCATTATCACATCATGGACGATATGTAATGTCTGCAATAGTACATGATGCCACAAATAACTGCACCTCAGCTCATAATGAACTCTATTAATTGAACTTGACAAAAACCATAACAATCCTCAAATACGTTCATAGACGACAAAAGCTCTTCTCCTTTCCCCCGAGATGAAAACTCGACTTTTTTTTAAACAGCCAACGAATTTCTCTTGCTCTTTACTGTTGAGGCGCGTATTTTCTTCCTCTCATCTACTGAGGATTGTATTTAGACTATCGAAGCGAATGAATAGTCGGTACTTCGTAAAACGGCAGGTTAGTATCCCAATGCGTCTCGTTTGCTACCGCTAAGCTTGCGTTAACAACCTCACAGGTATAAAATTTGTTCCCAATTTCTAACAAATTTTGACTTTGCCCTAGAGTCAATAGAACGTTTCAAAAAATTATTTATATATCTACAGCGACAGGGAAAGCCTCTTCTTTTGACAGCATCAAATTCTCAAATTCCCTACTCTCTCTCTCTCTCTCTACCTCACGATCCAGAAACTTCTAACAGTTATCAAAAAAAAAAAAAGAAGAAAACAAGAAAACAGGAATCGGTAGCTATGGATTATGTATGGAAGGCATTGAAATCGGTTCAGAGATCTCTATGACTCAAAGGGAGATAAGTGTTCAGTTATAAAAATATGTGAAGCATGTTTAGAATGTGGATGGTGTAGAAAACTGGTACATAGACAAAAGTACAAAAAAATAATTGTTTTACAAACCATTAACAGCAATCGTGTTACTCAAACTAAAATTTGTCAAAACTATCAACATTGTTTGCTATTTCCTCTGGAAAAACTTCACGTCATAGTGTCGACAACGCCTTCGAGAGGTATTAAAAGAAACCAGCTATTAAAAACGTGGAATAGAACATAACTTCAAACAGCAAAAAGGATTTCTACTTTCAAACGATAACAGCAAGAAAACTGGCGAACTCCTTCCCAACATCTAATGATCATGAAATTCAACGATGAATCCCTAACTATTTGACTACATCTGGTTAAAAGAGTCAAATGAAAAAGAACCAGATCAGCGGATAGCTCCAAGAATTTTTTCAGAGTACGATGGATAACAGACGAACAAAGGAAAAAGCTCGGAATACCAAATAGGCTGGAAACTTTTGACCTCTTCCACCATCTCAAAAAAAGTCCAACTAATATATTATGAAAAAAAAGCGATAAGGACAGGTATATCTCGGAAAAAATAAAACTGGCCAGCAAAGATGTGAAAGGGATGATAAAAGTGAAGTAAAGGGAAGAAGTAGCTGGTTAACTACACTAAACCGTTGTTGATGAAAACATATTGAATGACCAGTGATGTTTCTATTAAACACACTAACGCAATAGTCGTTCGCTTTCCGCCAATTCTAACCCCTGCATATTTACGAACTTCCCAGTCATAGCCCCACAGTCTAATGCACGGTGTTTAAGGGCCACAAAGTACATGAAAACGAGAGCTATGAATAGACATAGAGATCGACATTATTCGCATGGCCAAGCCCAATTTTCTCTTAAACTAAAAACTAGCAATTAAAAGCACATGTAAAACGAAACGAAATCGAACTGGTATCTCGCGGATGTCTATGATCGATGAATTACACAACGATGTGGATTTTCACAAAACCTGTTCTTAACGCTAAATTTACGAACAACGTAACCACCAATTCTAAATCCTTTAATTATGCTTACCAAAGCATTGAAGACCAATGACTAAGAACAAAGAACTAAGTAAGAAAGTACAAAATATAACGGGCATAATAATATGGTGGAAATATGGCAATAGATGAACAACATGCCCGCCGATCTCTGCGGCTCCTTTTCTTCTTGAATTAGCGTACTTTTCTTAAACAGGGTGAAATATACGCCAAATGATGTCGTAAAGATTTGTGGAATTAATCGTTTGAATTAGTCCAACGAAGAAGTTCGGAATTTTGAGCTACACCAAAAATTGAACCCAACCATTAGAATATAGAATCCATAACTATTATATAGTGCTTTTTTCAAACAATCTGTATTGAAACATATATCGCGTAGTCGAGGTACTACATACATTAAAACACATTAAGGACAAAGCTCTCGCCGTTGACCAATCCCAGAGGTATGCCCCATGCATTCGACTTCATTGAGCATCGTTTCGAGGTGATTGAATGGATATCTGGCCTTTACAATGATTCGCGGTGGCGCACCGATGTTTCGAGCAAGTGCTGCTATCCTCCCAGACAAGTTTGGTACCAATTCTTAGGATGGGGATGGAAGGCTTGGTGAGCCTGTGGTGCAGAGATCGATTCCATGTGTTGGGGGCGTCTCTGACCTCTGCTCCACATGCGCCCATTAAAACACACTACTCTCACAAATTTAGAAAGAGATATTGATAGATAAAGGTTGTATTTTACTAACGTCGTAAAGTATCGCACATATCAGAACCAGATAGACATATTTAAAATCGAAATCATGATTGTACAATAATGAAAAAAGGCTTACATAAACCTTCTGTCGCTGGCGAATTGCTTCCGACATCGACACAGACATGTCGATTGTTGTTGAGAACGCCGCTGCGACTGCATCGAATCGTGTGTAGACGTCAACTACCTGTAAATTTGTGCTGAAAATTACGAAATAATACAGCGAATAGACTAAAAAACTGAAACAATTGATACTGTCGAATGTTTGCAGCGTTCGCAGTAACTGTTCGTTTCCATTCTACTTTCACTCCGTCTATCTCTAATCATTCTAGTACTGCTCGTTACTATACGATTCACATCAACTTCGCACGTACTTTCATTCAAACAGTATTAAAATGTTATTCATGGAATTTGAATAACAGGAGCGGGCTAACATAATAGTTGAAAATAACGAAAACTCCTCTTCTTTACATATTCGTGATGAGGGTGGTTTTTCGACAACAGCCGATTATTTTCCTAGGACTTGGATCGTTAATGACTTTCGGACTTGACATTCACTTAAAATTAAAACACTATGAGATTGTCAAAAATTTTTTAAATTTTAATGCATGCATGTTAACCGAAAATATGAACGAAGTATACGACGACGTCACGCCGTCTCGCACTAAAAAAAAAGTTCGTGGACTCCAGGAAAGTACCATTTCATTCCTATGAAGTAAAAACAAACTTGGATCGTACTTTCGTAACTAAAGAAATTTCACTGTAGGTTTAAAAAGATTGGAGGGCCATATTATCTACGCTTATGTTAAAAACAGCGCATATTTCAGGGTGTCGCATTGCTCGATTTCTGCGGAAAGCGTGTTTTCAATTTCAAGAGCTTTGAGAAAATTTTTTTACTGCTTATGGCCCCTGATAGCTTAAACTCTACTGAATTTACTGTTGGCGTTCGCCAGGCATATTATTAAGATATTAAAATCTCTAATATTTTGACTAATTCGAAAACCAATGTGGTATGTCTTTAATTGAAATTTCGCTACTCGGGTTGAACTATTGTTTTATAAAGGACGGTCGGATACACATCTAGAGAACTCGCCGGTAAATTGAACAAATGTAGAACTATGTGTATGTATGTATCTATGTATGCATATATGCACATACACATATATACATATATATATACGTATATGACTATATACATCATATTGGAATATGAGTGCTTTGTCCGGATCTGTATGATATTTTCAATTTTTAGTAATTCAGTGTGCAAGCTTATCTAGTGATATTTCTATCATCGTTATTAAGTAGAGCATAACATCCTTTAACCAGGTATTGAATGAGCGTCTCGTGGAAATATTGTTTTTAAACCGTGAACGCATTTTTGAAGTAAACCTTAGTCATTCGAACTTATCGGACAATGAATGATCTAGAGCCTGGAACAAGTGAGAAACAAAGGGAGCTATGTCGAGGAGCTAGGGTGAGTGAGGTGAAGTACTCCAGCTCAAGTCCCCTTTCTTATAAGTCAACTTCTCAACACTATGCCATGCACCATCTCGCAAAAACCGGACTCTGAGTCGCTTAATTTGAATTCTTCACAATAACAGCCAGCTTGCGGAATTACTGTTTAAAAATTGTCGTTATTCACCAGTCCCAGCTCAGACATTCCCACACAATTATGCCTGGGAATCCTAGAAGATTGGACATATCAGTTTGCGACAGTGCGCATCGGATTTCGTCCGAGAAGGTCTGATGAATCCTCTCGGAAACCAAACCGTGCCTTTTTATACCCTGGTTAGAGAATATTATAAAACCTTGAAACAGAGTTAAGCCGTTAGAATGCAGAGGAATTTTGAGCGTAAATCGGACGAGTTATAATAATCTTTATACATATGTATAAAGTATAAATATAAATATAAGTAAATATATATTTAAATAAGACTTCTTACTTTCATTGTTGATGCCTCAACAATAGGAACGCCGCTAATACCATTATCTATAATCATATCTAAGACTTGCATCAGTGTCATATCGTGGGTTGCCTGAAAAGAAGCTGTACTGGAAGAAGTTCAGAAATCTTTGAGGACACAGACCGATGCAGGAGTACTTCAATCTATCTTACTTATAAGCAGTATTATTGAGATAAACATTAATATCCAAACCTACATAGTGAATATTGAAGTAAGTCCCAAGTTTGAGATCAGCCACTCGTTCATTCATGTACCAGGGCCGTGAAAGACAACAACACTAAATGGCAAACAGAAAAATTGCTAGCAAACGTACAATCAGAATTGTTTAAAGCAGATCGAATAGAACAGTGAGGAATGAAAAAAAAAGTCCAACAGTTCTTTTAGAAAGCAAATTAATGACACCTACAGCCTCAGATTTAGCTATTAATAGGAAATATATCAAGAAAAAAAAACGAACGTGTTTCCATAAATAGTGCAAAATCCTCCGATGTGTCAGTATGAACGTGCAATTTCCTGTCCGTCGATCCAGCACTGGTAATCGATGGATACGATGCTTAGTAAGCAATTCAACAGCACGATATACACTACAAAAAACTCAAATTAGGTAAAACCAGTACGACGAAGAAAAGCTAAAACTTGATTTCACATCTCTACAAAGAAGTTGTTAAAAAGATCGTTCCACCCTAACTACATTTACGGTCGTACAAACTCGACTGTAATGCAAGTGTAAGCGAACAAATCGTCATTGCAGATCTGCTGTTAGCACAGATAATCTCTATTTGGAGTTGGTTTTTTAATTCATTACAGTAATTACAAACAAGTAAAAAAGGGCTATGTAACACCTGCATCGAAATGTTAACGAATAGAAAGTTACCGACGACAATATCACAACCCATAATCATAATTTCCCATTCTTTAGAATTTTCGAGGAGCTTTTTTTAACATAAAATCGTTTTATATCTAAACAATCTTTTTCTCTTTCAAACGGAGTCAGCTGTTGCCTTTCCATCAATGCTGTATCTGTAGTGGTCCAAAAAACCCCTCTTACGTACTTTAAAGTAGAAAATTTAAATATCAAAAAACAGTATTCAAGCTATAAGCATGGTAACATACTGACTATTCAGGAAATTTTGAAAGCTCATAGTCATCTCTTATTCCCTCGTTTCTATTTAGTGTGATATACGATAATTCCAGAGTTATGTTTATAATCAATGATATCAGCAAATAAAAATGTACATTTTAAATAATATGGACAAAGACTGCCTTTCTGATTGAGCAAGAACTATTTCAAGTGTTAATCCTAGTTATCAACAGCAAAAAAAATTCTGTTAGTAGGAAAATTAGACAAACCTTTCATTTGAATTAACGCTAATAAAACCTTTATTCATGCCTTGCATTTTCAGTATCTCTGAAATCACGATTGAAATTGGTAAATAAGCGAAAAACGATAAAGTTCATCATTACCTTTCCACCGACTGATTTTCACATCAAATATATCCACTGCCTCCAATTCACTATAACTTAAAGAAGTTCCTTTCATCGCTTCGCTATTTTCGCGAAATTTCCACAACATCATTAGTACCATTGTAAAATCAGTGATTGATAGAACTCCAGTCACTTGCATAGTCGTAGAATCGGCAATCAGCCCTGTACGGGTAGCTAAAATTTCTTCATTGTTCATTTTGAATTTGAACGTTGTTGCGATGTTGGCCTCTTAGACGTCGTACAGAGTTTAAGACATTGCAGTGGAACACCGCATCAATAATTCGCAGAGTGCGAAAAAAATGTGTAAAATATCATACTATATACAAGCATATATACATACAAGCATATATACATGAATATATACGTGTATATATACATATATATACATATATATTCACGTCAAATTTTGTCCCATATTCTGCTCGATAAGCCAACTTTATTCACATGGTAAGAACCGACATGGTCAAAAACGCACTACTAAGTGCTTTCATCTCCTTCGTGCGGAACTGCATCAACCTTTCGTGTCAACTGTGTACGACAACGAAAACCCACATCACAAGAAACGATTGCTGTCGATGCTCTAATCAAATTACTGGCGCTTTCAACCGAAGAAAGCGATACCGTCAAAACGATAGCCACAAAAAAGACTTGTAACAACCTCTTGTAAGCATATCAATATAACGAAACTTTGACTACGTACTCTGAAGTTAAATGAAGTAGAATTTTGCGAAACACACAAATCTATTTAGAGCAATCAAGGTCTATTTCATAACCTACAATTATATAGAAGTCCGTAGAACGCCTTTCGTACTGACAAATCGTCGGTGAACACGACAACTTTGTTGTTTGAGGACATTGTTTCGTAGCATTGTGAATGCCGGAGAAATTCTGCATAGACTAGATCCGGATCGTCTAAAAACCTTAATGAATGATACTCAATGAAAATTTCGCATATATTGGAACTTGTCCACTTTACAGTCACTTTCGCCAACTGGCACAAATTTCCTACGAATTACTTCGCATCTTACCTAGAGTATAACAAAAATGATCACATTTTGTCGTAAATATTAGATCGTTTGACAACAACATTCTTTACATATTCATGCATAAATAGAAAAGCATCGTAGAACGTTTCACCTTCGCAGAACTAGCTTAGACAATAAAGAAGTTCTTTAGCACATTAGTGAGATGGTAGCAATGTCCATGAGTGAAAAAACTGCTGCAATCCAAAACAGAAATAGCTCAAACTATGGCGAAATTTACTACTAGTTAGGGTCCGATATCTAAATCGATGTGGTGCCCATACCCGTAATTTTCCATCATATTCAATTTTCTGTGTTTTAACCCACAACGGATGAGCCCTGTTTAACGTGGTTCGCCGAATGGAATACGAGCAATTTCTCGTAGGTTGCGAAGGTTTTGGTTTTCTCAAAGTAAAGAAAAATTTCTCAACAACTAGAGTTAGCGGCTGTGAACATGCCGGAACTGTAGAAGAGATTTCCTTCTATCGTTATATGGGTATAGTTTACATGTATTCTACTGTGCACTGTATGTTACTATACTCCATTACACAAATTCATCGCTGTAAGAACTTGGAAGTATTTTGGACCTTATATTGAGTCTAGTCCGCTACTTTTACACTCGTGCATTCCATGAAATAACTGTTTTGATTAAACTGAAACAATAATTAGTTGTTATACACGACACCACCTCTGTTTTGCAGTACTCACTCTGTAATTCGATATTCCTATGGATCTGGTTACCACTTCTGATGCTTTCTTCACTATTCTACGGCGGAAAACAAACTCTTGCACCACACAACCATGGTGCTGCCAGCATGTTCTACTCGGTGTTATAGATAATCACAATTTATGGAAGCACATGTTAGCATTTTTTCTATCCGACCATTTCATACGACAAACGTTATTTACCACAAGTGGAAATAAAGTCACTGCAAACTTCTTTTATTGTAGACGACGCAATAACACACGTCGTGGGAATCCCATAAATTTATGCATTCGATTCGTTTCTTCATGTCCATCATCCATGAAGATCTTCGTATTTGGTGTAAGCTCAACTCCTTCTTGATAATTTTGGTCTTCTGAATGTTGCTGAAGTCTATAGACTCCCATATTCAAACAATTTTTATATTAATAATGTGGAATGATGAACTCCTAGCACTTTTCATACAACCGTTTCACGCCCAGCATACAGCTATACCACAAATACACCAAAACAGGTTCCCTCAACGACTTGCCATGATTTCGTCGCGGAAAGAAGTCCTGAAGTGTCGAACATGAGTGTTCAATTAAAGCAGAGCTTTCTTTACACCCACCGCAACGACAACAGTCCTTCTGGTTGATACTCTCCTCATCAGCAACGGTAGCTCACCTACCAAATAAACTCGCTCGATTCCTTATGAACAATTAGGTGTAGAGAACGTCTTTTCACGTCTAATGCTCACTACGTTGGTCTACGTTGGAAAAACTATCGATCGAATAAGGAACAGCAGAAAATCTCTCTATGACAAAATAAATGACCACAAATACTGAGTCGATATGAACCAACGTCGGCCGATCAGTATCCTCGGATGAGTGGACCTCCACTAATGCAGAATCAAAGTGTTAACTGAACTATAGAAATTAGAAATTCTAGATCTTTGCCAAGAAGATAAGACTTTTTTCGTCTCATCATGATTAGATTCTGATCTCTTAAAGTGCTTTTTTTCTACTTGTCACTATTTCTATTATTTCCTATTTCACTATTACTACTTCAGTTACTATTCAAATACGATAACAACTGAGCACAAAGGATTTCACACCGAAAGACGCGATAATTTAATATCAGCGTTAATGTGTCGTTTTCTTGTTCAGCAATCGCGAGGTTTTAAACAGCATACATTCACTTCCATAGAAAAACACAATATAATACAACATTGGCTGACGTTTCGGCAGTATCGCCTTCTTCAGAGCCTAGTAGATTGTATATCAGCATGCCCCTCCGGGCTCTGAAAAAGGCGATACTGCCGAAACGTCAGCTAGCGTTGTATTGTATTGTGTTTTTCTATGGAAGTAAATGTATGTTGTTTAAAAACCTCGCGATTGCTGAACAAGAAAACGACGCATTCATATTCCAATGCCGAGGTTAAGAGAAAGTCGATCCTGGAAACTATCAGCGTTAATGTTTATGGCCGCAGAGCTTAATTTAGAAATTTTGCACTTTCGGATATTTTTCACTTGTTGGAAAAATTAAATTTTAAGGACGACTGACTCGTATCATCCCGGCTTTGGGAAAGAACGAAGGCGCCGAAACATTACCCCAACAAAGTTCTTATCACAACACCATGTTAGCCTAATCATCCAAGAAGTTATTGACCTTTAAGGGCTTAAAAAACAAAACATTTTGGAGAAGTTGCGTACAATGTTAGCGATAAGTCGTAGTCTCTTCCACAGTTTTATCAAGTTCTTAACTCCTCAAGGACTCAAGTTATCGAGAAATTGTTGAGAATTTTTGAAAACCCAGCGGAGTGACTTTATACGTAAGCAAAACATGCAATCCCTTAACGCTACTACTTTGAAATCAGCAAGCAAGTGTCTACAAAAGAAAAGTTACACATTTTCCTTCCATTTCTGGCTGACCACGTCCCATTCGAAAAATCTTGCAAGGCAAAAGTAGACTTCGCTAATGCAGGTAATTGTTTTGACTGAAAACACTTTCACCCGGGAAGTGATGAAAAGAGGAATTAGTGGGGAGAGAAAGAAAAGAATGATAGAGATTGATCCAAGCAGAAGTGGTGGAACGTTTTGTCGAAGCATTTATTTTTGAAATATCGTCATGAGAATTTTCACAATTATATAAACATACCGATAATTACGTTGGAGAAAGTTTTATACATATAGTCGAAGGCACGCTCGTCGTCACAGTGTCGGTCACTTGTAACTCGTTGAATATTCCACAGAATGTTCCGCAGATATTTCCCTACAAATGCAATCCTACAATCTTCAATCCTGAGAATAAGCATCTGAAGAAAAAATCCTCGAAACACTCCTATCGGAGAAATGTTACTCACTGCCTAAGCCATAGAATAAAGAACATTCGAAAGAAAGAAAAACTGCAAAGCTGGTAGAATTACAACAGTTTTCTATCAGATTGTATCCAGAACTTAGAACTTTTGAAAGTATTCGGCCCTTGAAACGCTGTAAGGACAGAGTGACCATACATCAGAGATAAACCACTTGTGTAGCTTCATGCACATTCAACCTCTTAACTACAACAATCATGAGTTCCAGGCAGAACAATTACTTTATTGTAGTTGCATGTTCAACAGGATATGCGAAAAGCCAATCGAAGTGAAAGTCACACACCACGAAGAGACTCCACACTTAAAAGCAAATTTGGCTAGATATCTCCCAAACATACCAAGCCATATTTGGCTAAAGAAAGCACCAGTGTTTAATAAATAACCTACTATCAAAGCAAAATGGGTGCCATGGCCAGCACGCATTCCCAACGGGTCAGATACGTCGAACAACGCCAAGCGCGGAAGCGCCGCACCACTTGGCATTGCAGCGCGTTTCCTATCGAAAACATTCGAATCCTATCAAGCCGTCGAATTGTTTCTTTTTAACCTAACAAAATGAATACTAAACAGTTATAGGAAAGTCGTACTCAGATTCTACCAAGATTATGGGACCTTTTTTACTAACTTGAAAACTAGGACTTACATGTACTTTTTTGTATATTTTTGGTTTCATTTCTTAGCCTACAAGTAGAATGTGCAAGAACGCTGTTCTACTTCAGCCATTTCAAGTAGTTAAGCAAACTTGTTAAAGTCTGTCTACCATGTTTGCACAATTGTTGTACTGCGTCCAAATATAGTATCACTACTTGCTACTTGGAGTATGTATGTCGTTTAAACGCAAAATAGGATTCAAAACCTACATCATGTAAGTATTTGCATAACATTGATCTCTTTGGTAATACTAACACACTGACGACTACACAACCCTATGTGGGCTTCATTCCTGTTCAGTGGTTTACAGAACCCTTTTTTTGCCTTTCGAACATTTTTGCTTTTTTGTTTGGCCTCAGGAAGCCAACGGTGATTATCAACGTGTTAATTAAGTGATGATAGTCGACATATGAGAGACATACACGCCATGGAATAGTTAGGAAGAATGGAAGGCTGGACAATGCTGTGTACCTTCAACTTTTTTCCGAAGTTCTAATAGAGCCACATCATGTGGACCTCGCAACCAATTGCCCGACATTATTGGATTGAGGAAATATGTACCACACTGCGAATAGATGTCTTTTGTTATGGAGGTTACTAAACGCATTTGGGAATAGCACATAACATTGTTTCATATGCAAATCCTGTGTTGGTTTTTTCTTTTTTCTCTTACTGTTATCCCTCTTATCGAAATGAAAATGTCTTTCATTTCAGAGGAGATCTATTGCAGATCCAAGTACTTCCTAACTCTTTTTCCCTATCGCTTAACGCTTCAACATGGACGGTTGATGTTTCTGGAAGTTAAGCAACGTTATACAGGTGGTTCATCCCTCAGCAACCCCTCAAAAGCTGTTAATGTTCGCGGTTTCTATCCGGAAGAGCAGATGGATTAAACTAACGCCAGGAAACTACTGTTCTGGTAGTAAAGAAGTATTAAAATGGTAAATTTTCCGATTCACAAGAAGTGGAGACGTTCCCTAATGGCGATTTGAGAAGTCTCTAGAGTGGTTATCTCGAGACAAGATGGAAAGTAAATCATATGGGATTTTTGCTGTTGCACGCATGAACTCTCGTAAAGATCAGCTATTCAAGTAAATAAAAGACATGAGAAGCATGCAGAAGAAACGAAAGCAGGAGCGCGAAGAAGCTTATATTCACCCAATAATGACTCTAAAGTAGTATATGTGTTCTCAGAAGAGAACGTCAGTTGGGTTCGACGGGCTTCACATGCTCAGAGAGCCGCACGGGTTTATGCCAGTACGTTACACTTCGGAGTTAAACTATAATTTAAGACTTGGTAAGAGCACATCAGCTTGACCTGTAAATGATTCCGTAGTATTACTGAGTGGAAATGATTTGGGGTATTTTATGGCGAGATTACTCATGCACAATGCTACCGCAAGATTACAAGCAACCTTATATGATAAAATTCCTAATGAGTTTAGGTCAGAAAAATACCAAGATACTCATGGGTGGCTCGAAAGTAGAAGTAGTCATGCGAGAACTCAAAGATGTAAGAAATAAATTAACGGTTTAGAGTGTTGTCTTATACCATTAGAGTCCTGTAAGGAGCATTCATTTACAAAATATGTGGACAGAAGAGAAAAGCAATGTTTTTGTTAGTTCAATTACTTAATTAATGAAGAAAGGAGACTTATAGTTACCCAATGTTTCAAATTTTTTATCACTGCGATTTTCCCTTTGCTGGAGATCTCAAGAGGGCTCCGAAACCGAGATTACCCTTTCCGGAGGCACACGTGTTGTGCACTACACTCCACCAACACAGGCAGTGACCTTGCCTTTCTCTCAGCTAGTTTTTACACCATCAATGCTCACAGCAACCAGTTTCACCTTAACCAGATTCAATCTCAGTTCGTGCATCCCAGATCATTCCCGTTGCCGGGTGATTGCTTATAGCATCGATAGAGTTAAAAACTGAATGTGAGAAAGGCAAAGCAAATTCCTAGTAAAAACATCTTGGTTCATTACCTCTCCTCTCACCAGTCTCACACGAAAAGGGCGCTTGTAAGAAACACGTTTCGAACAACAACCAAGTGTGCACGGGAAGGGAGCAGAGAGAGGAGTCCCGGAACTTGAAGCAGCAAATAGCCATTTCTAATGGCTACGAAACTGTAGCTCAGGATAGGTGTAGAGGAAATCGTAGGCCTCCAAACGACAACTCTAGCGATAGAACGGTCCCGTTTATCCTACCCTTCATCTCAAATGATATAAGTACAGCTATAAAACGCTGCTTAAGAAGGGCGGACTTAGAGAATTCGGTGAGCGTAGTTGAAATACCACCGAGTAATCTTAAGCGCCAGCTAGTTCGTAACCGCCTATATGACCGTCTATGTGCAACTCAAAATTGCATAATTTGCCCCAGTGGTAGAGACGGTGATTGCATGAGCTCGGGTATAGTTTATCTGATCTCCTGTAAGACGTGTGGTGACGAATACATTGGCGAAACGGGTAGACCCCTCTGTGTCCGCATGAAAGAGCACCTAGCCGGCAAACGTCTACCAAATACCCCACTAGGCACGCATGGGACCCAGAGACATAACGCAGAAGATTTTGAAGTAGGGGTTACGATCCTCGCACAGGAATAAAAAACACAAGCGCGCAAAACTCTTGAGGCATTCTGGATCAATTCCAAGAATCCGAAAATGAACCGCAGGGAGGAATGCCGCATTATCATGCGTGATATTATACTGTAGGTATATAGATGATTTATTTATTTATGTGATCTTATGAACAGATCTTCTTAAGCTGACGCGAAGTTGGTACAGCTCTTCGTTGTCGTTGTCGTTGTTTTTGATGTTATTGATCGATGGATGACGTTTCGGCAACTTCGTCCTCCTCAGAACCGTGATGTTACGTGTGGGACTCTGAGGAAGGCGAAGTCGCCGAAACGTCAGCCATTGATCAATAACATAAAAAACAACGAAGAGCTGTACCAACTTCGCGTCAGCTTAAGATCAGTTTATAAAATCACATAAATAAATATATCAACTATCTATACCGAGGTTTATAGAAAGTCGGCCGTGGGAGTTAATGCAAATTCCTTGGTTAGTGTGGTGCGTAGTACGTGCCCTCGGTAAGAGTAATCGCGAATTCTAAGCCCATTTTAGGTTCCGAGTTCACCTCATATCTTAGGATCCTATCTTTATGGTTATAATTATTCAGTTATTTGACTTATCGAAATAAATGTGTATCCTAGTTGACATACTTTACTGAAGTAATTTTTATCATGAATAAAAAGATTGTAGAACAAAGCTCTCATAATTTTTGAACACTGCTTCCTGTTTTGCAGAGAAATTTTTCACCGTTCTATTTAATAATATGCCCAGTACTTGAGCAGTTGTAAACAAACGCTTTCACATTTGAAGGGTAAAACTGCTAGCTCAGTAATTCCATCGATAGAATGTTTCGCAGAATGAACAAGTAGGTTACAGCAGTAATACGGGAAAAAGAGGGAAGAAGGGGGTTGGAGAGTTTCATCTTTTTCACATGTAGGCAGTATTATTCAGCAGTTGTTAAAGTCAGGTGGTGAAGTGAGAATGAACAGTGCATAAGTACTTACGCTCTTATGACGCCTTTTATATTTAATTGAGGTCGAGTTACCAAAAATAAAAACAGAAGAACAGAGAAAAAGAAAGAAGAGAAGAGAACACCAGCAGCAAAGCAAGACCGAACATTAAAAGCCAACTGTTGGTGTATACGCAGTTCTTCTCTTGCACTCTCTTTGATTTAGGCTGCACCAGATGTTGCTCTCAATATGGCAAAACTGGACCATCTGCTAAAGGGATGGTACTGCCCTCGGAGCCAGAATGCAGAGCATCTCTAACCACTGCGGTACTCAAGCCTCTACTTCCAACGCAAAAATCTTCAAAATACAGGCGTTAGTACTAGGTCGTTCAGAAACAAATGAGCGTTTTTAACTATGTTGTTTAATGTGCCATAACTTTCATTAAACGAAACTTTATTAATCGAAATAAAATTGTTTGAATCTACACATTTTTGTCAACGGGAAACAAAGACAGCTTGTTCAGCAAAGCTTGTGAAACTTTTCGCAAAAAGAAGTACGGTGAAACTTTGGGAAAGTAAAAGAAAAGTAGGATGTTCTTCTTCAATAAGCAGACGCGAGGTTGTTATTATAAAATTTATTAGGATACAATAGTTGACGTTTCGGCGGGTTTGCCTTCTTCAGAGCCTTATTTTTGTTGTAAATATTTAAGCTAGTTGCGACAGTTATCGCCCATCTATTACTCTGTGCGGCTGCTATCCACCAACTAACTTAAATACTTACAACAAATAAACGGCTCTGAAGAAGGCGAAACCGCCGAAACGTCAGCTATTGTATCCTAATAAATTCTATAATAACAGCCTCGCGTCTGTTTGTTGAAGAAAAACATCGAATTATCAATCAATGCCGAGGTTGAAAGAAAGTCGGTTATGGGAAAGAAGAGTTGATCACTAATTATTACTACTACCGTCAATTTTCCTCGACTTTTGAGCAAAGGATTCAACCAGGAGCCATTATCAATCACTAACGATCCACATACGGACAGACAAACTCAAAGTGACGTATGTGACTCATCACGATGAATAAAAACCAGTACCTTCTTGGTTTGTAAAGCTAATACAAGATTGATAAATAGACTTATTCGGCTAACGTTTCGACGTCCTCGTCTTCATCAGAACCGTTGGTTCGAGTCGATGGTTCACAATTGTTGTTTTCTCGATGTAACGTCTTCCTCGTCGTACCGAGACGGATCCTCTTCTGTGACACCGCCCAGATGAGGCAATCTCACCCGGCAGCGCTCTTTTATAGAAGATGAATGTTGATCATATACCTATCTCTGGATAATAATTTATTTAATACCGCCACGACCGACTTTCTATTAACCTCGGCATTGATCAAGTGATTTTCTTCGCACTTCTGTTGAGCAAACGCGAGGTGTTATTATTCTTTGTTCACGATTAAGCTGACGTTTCGGCGAATTTCGCCTTCTTCAGAGCCTGGAAAGGTCAAGTTGATAGCAACTCACTCAGCCAGACGCCTCTATAACCAAACAAAGAAACCCCAAACCAAGATTTCAATCACTTTGAACACAGCTTTGCACACTCACCGCTTTCTATGAGGTTTCCACTAAGTATGTCACGTAGAGACCAACCGCACAGAAATCACGTGGAAGTATAATGTGCCCCTCACATCAGAAAAGCAGTTTTATATACTGCCCTATATCACGCGTGATAATGAGGCATTCTTCCCTGCGGTTCATTTTCGGATTTCTGGAATTAATCCAGAGTGCCTCGAGAGTTTTTCGCGCCTGTGTTCTTGATTCGCGTGCGAGGATCGTAACACATATTTCGAAGTCGTCCCCGTTATGTCTCTGGGTCCTATGCGTGCCTAGCGGGGTATTTGGTCTATTTTTGCCGGCTAGGTGTTCTTTTATGCGGACACAGAGGGGTCTACCCGTTTCGCCAATGTATTCGTCACCACACGTCTCACAGGAGATCAGATAAACTATACCCGAGCTCATGCAATCACCGTCTCTACCACTGGGGCAAATTATGCAATTTTGAGTTGCACATAGACGGTCATATAGGCGGTTACGAACTAGCTGGCGCTTAAGATTACTCGGTGGTATTTCAACTACGCTCACCGAATTCTCTAAGCCCGCCCTTCTTAAGCAGCGTTTTATAGCTGTACTTATATCATATTATTATTATACTTATATCATATTATTATTTAATACCGGATAATCCATCCCGTAGCAATCGGTGTTATGTTAGCCAACACATTCAAAAAAAGAGTACATTAACTGTTTCTCCTTGGCCTCCGTAGGTAACTTTAAACAACTTCCAAGCACTGGGTCGAGCACGAATTCGTGCTAACAACTGGTGGGAAGGATGGGAAGAAAGGAAATGAACAAGGATGTAGATTGTATATCAGTATACTCTTCCAGGCTCTGTAGAAGGCGATACTGCCGAAACGTCAGCTAGTGTTGTATTGTATTGCCTTGTAGATTGTATATCAGCATGCCCTTCCAGGCTCTGAAGAAGGCGATACTGCCGAAACGTCAGCTAGCGTTGTATTGCATTGTGGTTTCTTGTGGAAGTAAATGTATGCTGTTTAAAAACCTCGCGATTGCTGAACAAGAAAACGACACATTCATATTCCAATGCCGAGGTTAGGAGAAAGTCGATCCTGGGAACTATCCAGCACTGATTCAAGAGGCAAGAATGTGATAAGATGAACTCATTGATAATATAAAAAGAAGAACTTCATGGAAGGTTATCCCATTTGAACAATACTTTGCTGATTGGCCATATGATTTTCTCCATGGAATGGCTAGCATTGCTAGACTTTTCTAGATTATTATATCAGGCAGCTTTCCAGGATCTTAAAGAAAAATTGAACTTCTTTTCACCCTTGATGAACACGCAGAAGAAATGAACCACCAGTTGTTGCAGTGAAGAGAAAAATAATTACGGTAGCAGCAAATGGGATATAATATAACGTAGAACTAAGCTCTCCAAATGTATTATTTAAAGCGTTTGGCATAGACAAGGTTATTATTTCTCTACCTCTCTTCTACTCACCCAAAATTAAACAAAGTTGAGTTTGGAAAAGTACTACGCCGCTGTATGGTATGGACTGCCACAGTTTGAGGAACTTCGGTTCAACCCAGAAGCCCTAGAGGTGAACAGAATGATAAATGTTTGCTGATGTGGCGCTATCATCACAAATTCGCTGCATATTTAAGATTTTTTGATATGAGGCTAACAGATTTTACAACATTGCAAAGCTCCGGACTACACGACAAAAATCGAGGTTTTGAATTTCTGTGATAAGGACAGAAATGTTGCAAATTCAATATGTGTTGTCTTCATGGTCACCATGAAGGCATCAGTAAGCTGTTACGACCGTCTGTTGAAATTCCTCTAGTGCACTGACATTGGGAAACACACGACCAATGAAAACGTGGAAAATCGAATCACCCTTATTACATTCACTTTTCTTTCTTTCTAAGTTTAGAAGCGATGCAAAGTTGTATATCAACTTTGATGGAATTGCTGCCGATCACACTTATGTTGTTTTTAGGTGATTTTTTTTTCACACGATAGTATATGGTTAATGATGTCACACCACTCCCCTTCAATACTCAGCAGCTGTTTTGTGGAACAGTTTAACAAAGCCGTTGTTAATTTATTACCAAGCAGATGTTTTAATAGGATTGCAGAAGAAAAACGATTGACGCAGCTCCGATGGTATTCGTGAGGAAGTCATACTTTCTTACAAACTCGGTAAGAATTTTTAAACTTTTTCAGCGCGACCATCTGAAGTTAGAAATGCGGCTTATGTCACGTAGAAACCTTAAAATTATCCTTTTTAAATGATCTAAGACGATTTCTCTAAGAAATGTCGTAATGGACGAAGAACTGGACAACGTCGGCTAACATTAGATATCGTAACGCTTTGGCATTCCTTTATTCATTCGCACTTTAATGTTCCATCGAATACACTTGATAACAGGAGATAGTGATAACAAAGGAAGAAATATTAAACGAAAACCAGAACAAAAGGATTTCTCTTGAACCGATTAGCAAGAGAACAAGAAGAAAGGCATAGCAGGCAGGAGCGTTCGCCACCATTGAAGAAATTATTCTAATCGAACGGAAACGACATAACTTTAAACTACGGCTATAAATCGATTAATAGAAAAAAACACCTGATCGGCAGTAATAAAGTAATAAATTACAAATCACCCGTACATTTTCAAAGAAATCTAAGGAATTTATGCTATTCCATTTCCGGTTTGGGATGCCCTTAACAGGACAAGACGCTTAATCACATTGTATGGCACACACGATCACACTTTTCAGAAATTAAGCTCATTTTCTTTTTTCTGAAGTTCGGAATCTATTCAGCAAAGTCATAGCCTTACTTACTTGAAGATGATATGATTCCATACCTGCTATCGTACGCACAGTGAAAAATTGTCAATAAACAAATTAAGGCGGCGGTGATGAAAGGGTATGACAGAGAGTGCCGTCGTTTATCAGATCATTCGACTTCTTTGGCAGTGGCTGCTCGCTCAACACTCTCACATCGCTCAACGTCGTCTCGCATCAATGGATGCTACCGACCATGTAAAGTGCAGTCAGTTCAATTGAAACCGGTTTCGAATAAGAAGTTATAAGTCAGATGTACGTGGAATGCGAGAAATCGTTGTGTATTATTGCCAAACACTATTAGGTTCCACATCCGTTACTCACACCCATTGAATGTTTGAGAGCGTTAATAACCTAAAAAATTTTACGTTTTCTTGCGTTTCTCCTTTCTATTTGACTGTTCTGTTGTTTCAACAGATTTCGTGCTTATTGCTATCTCTCATATGATTGCTACACTTTCTTTTTGGGTGGTAATCCTTCAATACTTTGATCTCGAAAATGAAGCAGTAAGACGAACTTCAATTTTTTTCATGAAATAACACAGTAACGCAGACAGTATTACTTGCATCTGCTCATTCCGTCCGATATTCACAGCAAATCAAGTCGGTTGGAAATGAAATAACTGTTATTTACTTATCAAAATTCATTGTTATGCGCTTGACACATTAAAGACCACGATGATTTTTCCACGACTGGTGGTTTTCGATTGACTGTTCAAAGTCCGAGTAGAAAACACTTTGCTCTATCGCTCGGACCAATCCCCGAGGGATGCGTCATGCATTCGACTTCATTAAGCATCGTCGGAGGTGAATGAATACATATCTGGCCTTTACAATGATTCGCGGTGGCCTAACGATGTAGTGAGCCAGTGCTGCTATTCTCCCAGACAATTCGACGACTTCGAAGGGATGGAGGGCCTGGCGAACCTGAGCCTGGGATCGATCCCATGTTTATTGCAAGGCGCCTCCGACCGCTGTGCTACACAAGCCTCCTACAGTGCACTAATAGTATGCATAAAGTTTTCAAATTCTTGCCTTCATTTTCATTTTTTCTCAAAAATCGAAACTGCTAAAGGTTTTCGAAATGCGAATTGAAATTTTCAAAGCCCTAAAAGGAAGTATAGCAACAGGACTTGGATATTTGGATACTTGGATGGTCTGTCCTCACTAGTTGTGTGGGCTCCAGCATGATCTCTAGTTTTCGGAGATTTGCTAGTTTAGCCATTGTGCTCCCCTAGAATCTTGAGGTCACGCTTACCAAAGTCTGCTCCAGGTCGTCACCACCACAAGCAATCGCTAACCTTATGAATCAGAGGCGAAATTTGTCAGCAATGCGGCTAGTTTGTTGCCAGTGGATCCTGATATTGGTTTACTCTTAGCTGGGCTTCCTGATGGAAAAGTCGGACTCTTTGTCAGGTTGGAAGAACCTGCCGGGAGGATGAATCCCCCGCTGTACATCACAACCCGATATCTAGGAACACCTCCTAGCCACGATGAAGCGGTAAACCGTATGGAGCAACAGCAAGCATTAATAATATGATGGAGAACGTAATCATGTATGCAGGGACTATTCTCTACCTTGTAGAGAACACTCTCTGTTTTACAACAAATCCCATATATAGAGTACGTATTTCTTTTGGTGTTATCGACAAATTTAAGGATCCTTGCATCAATAAATAAAGTTCGCCGTGAATTATGGTGTGTTTCTGCAATGTGAACGGATGAGTTGTTTCGGGCATGCTGTAAGCATCGTGGATATGATAAGTGGGTGAACCACGAGATGACAGTACCATTCGCAGCGACTGGAAAGCAGATAACGCTCAGTGTTTTTAAAAGAGCGCTTTCAAAAGAGATTATTGAAACTCTAATCTGGTCTACGTATGCCTTCCTCTTAGACCTTCACTAGTTTAACAAGAAAACAATTCAAACTATTGGCTCACCCCATATTTCCCACAATGCATTGCTTTCACACGATACACAAGACAAACTGAACAGGACCAGACTACTTGTTGGGCTATCCAAAGAAAGTTGCCTGAGAATCTAAAGAACTGCCAGGAAAGTAAGTGATGATGGTCGTGCTTTTTAGCAAGAAAGTTGTATACATCCTATATAATGGGGTACAAATACAAAATTAAGACATTGAAGCTGTAGACTAAAGACGATACATACGAAAAATTTTGACGTCTGCCGATAGATAATAACGATTACTGAAAATGAAGCCGAAAAGATGGTGGTGGAACTCACGAATTATTTTTGGGAACAACGAAGACCACTGTACACCGATAAGTGGTATACGAGTTCCCTCTTGGCTTAAACGTTGCTCCAGAGAAAACGCTCCAGTGCAATCTGATTGCCACTTGTATAAAGAATAAGAAAGAAATTCCGACGCAGATTATCCACTGGAAGCTGAGGAGATTGCGATTGAACGAAAATGAGAAATGGAGAGGTACAGGTGCTAATATAAATAGAGGAGTGATCTCGCAAGATATCTTTCCAGTTTCCGTACTTGTAAGGATGATCAATTGTGCCTAGAAAATGGAAATTGTAAGAGTTGCGGGTTGTGAAATGCATCGATTTCACCACGAAGACTACAATAACGAGAATTTCTTGTAAGAAGAAGGGGAATGAGTAAAGCACACTATGTGTAAATAGTTCAGTATCTCTTCCTTGAGACGCACGAAGTTCTTAGTTCAAGATTTATTCATAACTGACGTTTCTGTTTTTTTGCCTTCTTTAGAGACTGAAGCAGTTAAATTAACGCTCAGTATACTCAGCCAAACTATGGGAAAGAATCTTTTAATCATTTCCTGTTTTGTTTTTTGAAACTCTTCCAGTACCTGTCTCAAGTGAAGGAACGGGCCTGATGGATGCATCTAGCTCATAAGTGGTTAGAAAATACTCCTTCATGCGGTTGATCATCACATTACAGGAGTTTACCCAAAATTCCTCGAAGAATTTGCACTCTGTCGCTTTTCTGCGCGAATAAGGTAATAGTGACCTTGTTTAAAACCTTCTCCATTGTTCCCAGGATCGACTTTCTATTAACCTCGGCATTGGAATATGAATGTGTCGTTTTCTTGTTCAGCAATCGCGAGGTTTTTAAACAGCATACATTTACTTCCATAAAGAAAACACAATACAATACAACGCCAGCTGACGTTTCGGCAGTATCGCCTTCTTCAAAGCCTGGAAGGGTATACTGATATACAATCTACTAGGCCAAACGCTTAAATAACACTTACAAAAAGACGAAAAACTCTTCGGTAATTACATGAACAACAACTTCTCGGAAAAACCCACCGTTTTTTTCGTGACTTCCAATGAGGAAGTTTAAAACAGCTGATTATAGTCGCATGTGGTTGACGACTGCACCATCCCACATCGAAAATCGATGCGAACATACAGGATCAGGTGGCGTATGACCTCCGGGCATTCGTTCCTGCTATTCATTGTAGGGTTTTTAACATTTATCCAAAAACCCTCAAGGAGTTTTCGCGCTGGTGTTTTGGACTCCTGTGCAAGGATATTGACTTTTACTTCAAAATCGTCTCCGCTATGCTTTTGTATACTATGCGTGCCTAGTGGGGTGCTTCGTCTTAGTTTTCGTTTGCCATCTAGGTGTTATTTTATACGGATACACAAAGGTCTGCCCGTTTCGCCAATATATTCATCTCCGCAATTATTACAAGAGATCAGGTATATCGTATCTGAACTCACGCAATCACCGTCCCTGCCGTAAGGGCAAATTACGCAATTTGTTGTTTCACACAGACGGCCATACAGGCGGCTGCGAACTAATTGGCGACGTAGAGTAGTCGGTGGTATTTCAACTATCGCTACCGATTCCTCTAGACCTGCCCTTCTTAAGCATCGTTTTATAGCTACGCTTACTTCATCGCTTATAAAAGGCAACATGAACGGGATTTTGTTTTTGCCAAGTGTTTCGCGTGGGCGCGTCGTTCTCCTTGTGAACTAATCTCGTGGGGTTACTATTTCGTAGCCATTAGAGATGACTATTTGCCGAGCCAAGTCGCGCGATTCTTCTTTTAGTTCCCTGGCAGTGCACACAGAGGTGGCTGTTCGAAACACGTTTCTCACAATCGCCCTCTTTGTGTGTGGAGGGTGGGAAGAAAGGAAATGAACAAGGATGTTCTTGTTACTTGGCTTTCGATACCACTTTGTCAGGTAACCGCTACTTGATAGGTTTATTTGAACGTCCAAAAACGGGAGCCAGTTTTTTCTCGGTTTTCTCTTCTCCATTGTTTCTTTCTTGCGAAATCTATCAATTTGAAAATGTTCTTCCAATGTGTTAAAACTGACATTCATTAAATCTCAGTAACAATAGTCAATAATCTATCCACATCACTGAGCTGACTCGAAGGTGTTATAGAATTCGTGCTTATTCCACTCGATGCGATAACAAACATACACCACATCGTGACAACGAGTAACGGTGGACCATTAAGTAGGATCAGTACGGTTCCGAAGAATGGGAACACTTCACGACTTCAAACGAATAAAAGCTTCCAGCCAGCCTTGTGTCAGCTGAATCATGTGGAAAAATTGTCCTTCCAATATTACAGCATTCTAGGACCATATCGCGTTTTTTGATATCCTTTCGATTAAAAACGGTTTTTGGCGAGTTTATTGCCGGTTACTATTGATAGTGGAGAGATTTACAGTTAGCAATTCGTGTTCTAGGTATGCCGACTATTTCAAAAAGCTACCAGAACGAGAAAATCGATCCAGTGGTGGACTATTGCAGCAGGGTGATACTTTTTTGAACTTGTTCAACATGACTAATAGAAGGAAATATCAATATGCTTGAAGAAAAGTGGAAAACAGCATTTTTGTCTCAACCGTGACATTTGTTTTTACTTACGATGAGAAGGAAACAATCGAGCAAAATGATTACACACGAATAGTAGTTGTGCTAGGTATCTTTTCAGCTGACGGTGCAACAGTACCCGTTGCAAAAAGAGCTCCAGGATTCTACTCTTAAAAACGCTCCATCGCCATCAATGTTGGGAGCTCCAGAGGTAATTCCCGTCTGGTTATCTTTTGTATCAAAATTTTCACTCCGATTAAGAACATGTCTCCTAGAACGTCGCAGTCGTTTTAAGGATTTAGAATAAATTCAGGTTCTTACTGTTGGGTCAAATTTCATTCATCTAATAGGTGGTAAGAAAGTGCTTGATATTGGAACGTTCACTGGTGCTTCAGCTCTAGCATGGGCACTTGCTGTCGGTAAAGAAGGAAAGGTAAAATTACAAAGTATTACTCATCGTACTGATTACTGATCTTATGTTTGATTATTATTTCCTTCTGAGGTTTACACTTTGGATATCTCACACAAGAATTTTGCGGAGTATGGAGTACCGATTATTTCTAAAGATGAAGAAGTCTTTAAGAGGATTATACCCATGGAGGGTTCAGCTCTCGAAATATTAGGTCTATTTTTTCCGTAAGAAAATGATTTAATGATTTATTAGGAGCTTCTACAAAGCGAATTGTTTATAGATAAAATGGTAGCCAACGGAGAAACGGGGACGTTTGATTTCGCTTTTATTGATGCCGACAAGGTAAGACCTCATAGCACTCAGGGGAGCAGAGTTGCATATCATCTACACTAAAATGCTCGATGAATTTTTACTTCTAGCAGAACTACCCGATATACTATGAATTGGTGGTCACTTTATTAAGAAAAGGTGGTGTGGTGATGGTGGACAATGTAGGTGCAATTTAATTTGGTGTTCTTGGAAACTTATCAGAAGCTAAGATCACGCAGTGTATACTAAGTTAAGGCACTGTGGGATGGGCAGGTAACCCAACATCCGTCCACTTTTAATGAAGCGACCAGGAAAATAGATGAAACAAACAAAAAGGTTAACAATGTTTTTTGTGCACGTTATACTTGCTAGACACTACTTTTGCCTTAATTATCATGTTTAAATGAATACTGTTATCGGATCTCGTTCAGATTTTCCAAGATGATCGAACGTACTCGGCGCTTCTGAACTGTGGAGATGGCATCCATATTGCTTTCAAGAAGTGATTTATTGGAATGCAATTGCTTAAGATGTTTCAAATAGACTGGCTTTGTAATGAATTATATACGCAGAATATCCTTCTGGTTCATCTCCAACAAGAAATATTGATATAATCGGGTTATAAGGGTAAAGGAAAAATAAATAAAGGGTTCGTATACGGTACGGGCTAGTTGCAACATTTTAACAAAATAAGAATAGTGTATATGATGAGATTCAGACTACAAAATTACGATACAGAAAGCAAAAATAGGGCGACACGTCCGTAGTAATCCATCTTTGCACCAAAATGATAATAAAGAGGACAAGTCGAAGTAAAATAGACTGATACAGCTACTCCTAAATAAGGGATCTTGCATGCTTAAAAAATCAACTAGTTGCTTTTGAATCTCGTTTTTCATGAGACTTTCTAAAAAAATTCCATAACCAAGACTCTCCATTCATTTGACTTTTGAATGCATTCCTGCTTCCACGTTCCTCTATTCTTAGAGAATATTCGGCATTCCATATACAATAATGATAAGAATTATTTCTTCCTAAAATTTCTAGATTATCGTGAAAGAATCTATATTCTATTTGTCTATAGCACAGGGTTTTCCAGGTGCTAAAATGATTGCCACTTTACGTTCCATTTGTGAATATCCACAATTATACTGAACAACTCGAGAGCCCTTCATTTCGTAATGACAGCACTATAGATGGGAAGATAGGCCCAACAACGTAATACCATCTATCCAAGACTGTTCAGCACCAATCTCAACAGTTTCATCCTAAAACGGGACTGGCAAACATTGCAGTGCAAATGGATGGTCAGCAATTACAACGCAACCAAGGAATGTCTTGCTCCATGTTGATGTCTTCAGCCTCGCGTGTCTTATTAATACCTCGCCTATATTAACATGCGACTACGAAAATGAGTTCTTTGCAAGCACTGTGAAAATGCTGTTATTTAACAAGTTATCGGGAACGTAGTATTAGAACTACCCTTTTCATCTGAGGAAAGAAATGTAACCTTTAGGAGTGCACTG
The DNA here is from genome assembly GCA_900624975.1 of Angiostrongylus costaricensis. Taxonomy (NCBI): domain Eukaryota; kingdom Metazoa; phylum Nematoda; class Chromadorea; order Rhabditida; family Metastrongylidae; genus Angiostrongylus; species Angiostrongylus costaricensis. Next base: position 181,045 of record UYYA01000004.1, on the reverse strand, counting down.
GAGATCGAAGATTAAGGTTGACATAAGGCGCGCAAAGATGTCGATAATCAAGCGAGTAAACACGTTATTCGTCTGAATAACATCTTCCAAACATTTTGGGCAAACGATAGCGCTCCAGAGGATGTTAAGAATAGAACAGAAATATTACTAATGAGACCTTCTATGAAGATTCCAAGCAGTGAGTATTATGCTTTCCGTTTTCTTTTTTTTTTTTGAGTAACTAACGCATTACCATTGCTCGATCGTTGACGTGAAACGCCGCTGATGTATTGAATGCATTTCGTGAACGAAAGAGCAAAGTGAATGAGATGGATTACACTCAGTGCATCTCTATTTTGCCACACAGAGCCTTTTTATCTTATTATTAAGTATATTATATCTATATCTTATTATACTTATGTTATTCTGTGAATATTCTTTTCTGTTAACGCATGAACATGTGAAGAAAATATCGCCTTCTGCTTTTATCTGAAAGTAATCTTTTTCTCCTTTGCCTTTTTAAGACTTTTGAGTATAGACGTTAAGTCTATTTTTAATGGATACATTTGTAACCAAGTATCAAGGCATACTACATGCTTTTTGTGCGCAAAAACCAATTGTTATCATTTTGTGTGATCAGTTAATGCGGTCTGAACGAGCCAATATTTCTCGGAGGACGCACGTACTGCGCTAATGTTGAGAAATGAAGCTGCTATTGGAACGAAAAATCGAGTCCGGAAGGGCATGAAGATCGAAGGCGAACTGGCACTCAGTGAAATCGAGCAGATGCGGTTGTTATATTTATTTATACGATCCTATAAACTGATCTTCTTGAGCTGATTCGAGATTGGTATATCCTATCGTTGTCGTTGTTGTTGGTTGAAGGCTGAAGTTTCGGCGATTTCGCCTTCCTCACAGCCTAGACGCATTTTATGTAATATTAGCCTTATATTCGGTGAAATGTTTATGGTATTAATAAAGATCAAATTCTCAAATAAACGCCATATTAGATAGATGTTACATGTTAGATGTTGCGATAACGGAGAGGCATCTTAGTGATGCCACCATTTATTGTGCATCATTTGAAAAGGAGTGCAAAATCATTACGGAAAGCTAAACAATCAATGGGTCAGTGTGAAAAAACTGCAGCCTTAAAATCATCGGTTATTTCGCATTTTAAAGCCAGTAGACCAAGATGTTTCGTCTTATACTTACCAAAACACGCGAGTTGGTATGCCTTGATGATCTTGCGTCTATCAATCCTTTATCCTACAAGGTTAGACCTATTATCAGTTGTGTAGACGGGCCAACGGATAGAATAACATGGTTTCTAGGCCGAATACTTACCCAACTGGTTAGCCATATTTCAGCTCACCTCACGAACACCCAAATGTTCTTAGAACGCCCACGTAACGCGTCTCCTAACAACGCGTACGTGATGGAGTGTTTCCATGCTTACGCGCTCTACACCAACGTATCGAATGACTCCGCAATGCAAGCCATTCACGAACTTCTTGTTGAAAATGAAGGAGGAATACATATGCATGGCTTGTTTATTCAATAGCTTATAGCTCTCTTAAAAATGTGCCTGAACTTCTCGATTCTCTCAGATGGCCTGGAAATTATTATGCCGAAATTGGAGGGCTAGCAATGGGACAGTGGTTCGCACCAACTGTCGCCATTGCGCTCATATCTAAAATAGAAGCCCTGGTTATCGATCTACGCTGCTCTACTGCAAGTACATAGAAGATTGTTTTGTCATCTTCTCTACTCAGAGGGAGATGGACAAATGCTTTAAATTATTGAATGGGCAGTTTGAGTATATTAAATTCACCCAAGAGAAACCGAAAGAGACCTGGCTTCCATTTGTTAACGTTCAAATAAACCTATGAGGAAGCGGTTACAGGACAAAGCGGTACCGAAAGCCAAATAAAAAGAACATCCCCGTTCATTTCCTCTCCTCCCACCCTTCACACACAAAGAGGGCGATTGTGAGAAACGTGTTTCGAACAGCCACCTCTGTGTGCACTACCAGGGAACTAAAAGAAGAATCGCGCGACTTGGCTCGGCAAATAGTCATCTCTAATGGCTACGAAATAGTAACCCCACGAGATTAGTTCACAAGGAGAACGACGCGCCCACGCGAAACACTTGGCAAAAAGAAAGTCCCGTTTATGTTGCCTTTTATTAGCGATGAAGTAAGCGCAGCTATAAAACGATGCTTAAGAAGGGCAGGTCTAGAGGAATCGGTAACGATAATTGAAATGCCACTGGCTACTCTACGTCGTCAGTTAGTCCATGACCGCCTCTATGACCGTCTATGTGAAACATAAAATTGGCTAATCTGCTCTTACATAAGGGACGGTGATTGAATGAGTCTACGTACGATCCGCTGAGTAACAACCTCGCGATTGCTGAAAAGGAAAACGAGGTATTTATAAACTCCATATTGATCAAAAAGACTACTCACCGTGCTGTTACGAGAGGTACTGGTGCATGCGTTGTTCACTTGTGGTCGCAAGCAAGACCCAGCCAGGTCAAACAATCATTTTGAAATAGGGCACCAAATCACGTGTAATAGTGAGGCATTCGTCGTTCCGGTCCATCTTTGGATTTTTGAAATTTATCCAATACGTCCCAAGAGTTTTGCGTATTGATGTTTTTGATTCTTGCGCTAGGATCCGGACAATCACTTCAGAATCATTGTCATTGTTCTTTTGTACCCTGTCTGTACTTAGAGGAGTGCTTTGACGATTTTTGATACTCCCATCTAGGTGTTCTTTTATGCCAACATGAATCGGTCTGCCCGTTTCCTCAATGTATTCCTCACCGCATGCGTTACATGAGATCAAGTATATTATGCCCGAACTCATGCAATCCCCGACTCTCCCGTTAGGACAGATCATACAGTCTTCTAAGCTGCACAAGCGATCATAGAGACGGTTGCCAACTAACTGACGGCGTAGGGTATTGGGTGGGATGTCAATAATCGTTACATTATTCTCAACACCACTTTTTCTTAAGTATCTCTTAATGGTGTAACTTACTTCATTTGATATGAAGGGTACCTTAAAAGGGATCTTACTTACGTCCGAAACATTAATTTGGGGAGCTAATTTGCGTTTTTGTCTAACCCGGGTGGTTTCTGCTTCATAGTCGTTGGAAATGGTTATTTTTCGTGCCAGGTTTAGCGATTCCCTCCTTTCCTGTTCTCCTGTGCACACATTTTAAGCCGTTCGATATAAGTTTTTGATGAGTGCTTTTTTCATGCGTGAAAGATGAGAGGAGAGGAAGTGAACTAGTATATTTTTACTACTTTTAGCACCTGGTTTACGATACCATTTTGTTACACAGCCACTTATTCGGATGTTTAAGAATGGAAGAGTTCTCGGTTGATTTTTCCCTCGTGAAATTTATCTACTCCCACTGCCCACATAACAATTCAAAGCACACATCCATCTGGTCTTGTATGGAACAGACAATGAAGCAGTCGTCTATGTATCGACAGTAGACTAAGGGTAGCTGATCGAGAACTGGAGCTTCTACCTTAGACATGAAAGCGATGGCAAGGCTTGGCGCTAATAGCTGTCCCATGGCCACCTCTAAATTTGTGCAAAATATCTTTCCGACTACCTAAAGACTAAACAACTAAGACACTGCACTGTCGTTTTCTTGTTCAAAATCGCGCGGTTGTTAAACAGCATACATTTATTTCCATAGAAAAACCCAATACAATATAACAGTAGCTGACGTTTCGGCAGTATCGCCTCTTGCAGAGTCTGGAAGGGTATACAAATATGCAATCTACTAGGCCCAACGCATCAGTAACACTTACAAAAAACGAATAGCTCTATGGTAGTTACAAGATTAACAGCTTCTCGAAAAACTCACCGTTTTAACGTGACTTCCAATGAGCATTCATATTCTAATGCCAAGGTTAATAGAAAGTCGATCCTGGGAACACTATACTGTTTTAAAAAAGTTATTAGCTTTTGAATTGAAATCTATACATATTTATTTCCTCTTCATGATCTGCGAGCAGATCGAGAATGGCCTACAATGCGAATTCATCCGATGCGTTGGTATAAAGCGAAATAGCATTGAATGACCCTACTACATGTGTCCTCTATGGTTGCTCGCACGGTAGGTGATCTTGAAATATTTTGATGTTAGGTGGCACGGATCTCCCTCATACGAGGGTTCTCAAACCAGTTAGTCGCGAGGTTACGTGGCGCATCACGAGGTGGCGGAAAGGGGGTTAATCGCGGACCAAAAGCGACCATTGCTTCCTTTACACGCAGGTGGATCCAGGGGACGATCTCCCCGATTCTACTACGCCAATTTGGCCCACATGCTCCCTGTATTTACAGGGCGCATTCATGCACGCGTGTGTGGGTGCGTTCAATTTTATGCGGATTGTATTCTACGAGTCAATTCGGCCAAAAGCCTTCAATCAAGAGACAGGGAGTATAGAGACAGTAATCAGACAGTATATAGGAGGCGGTTTGGAGTCGCTTCCAACAAATAAGCTCCATAACCGCATATACCCAGCCCCTACGTTCATAGCCAAGCAAGCTATACGTAGGTATCAAAATGCTAAACACAGTAAAAAAAGAAAGCGGGCCTCATTTCCCTGACCCCGAAAGAACCTCCAATTTCGCATCATTGAGTAGGACGAGTGCGGAGAGGCTGCTAAAATCTCAGGGCAAGTAGAAGCTGCCTGGATTGCAAAGAACTATGGTGACCATCTGTACCTACAATGCACATGCACTTGCATCCGAGTCCTCGATAGAAGACTTGTTCGTGCTAGCGAGAAGAATAAGGTACCACGTCATCGGGCTGGCCGAGACGAGACAACGCCACCCATTCAACGCCGTCTATGACACCGGAGAAGAATGTTCTTCGGAACATGCGACAGTAGAGGAGTCGGCGGCATCGGCGTTCTCGTCAACATGAGTTTATCCATGAACATCGATTCATTCGAACAGCTTTCAACCCGAATCAGACGTTTACGATTAAGAAGATGTGAATCAGCTCCGGCTTTGACAACATTCGTCGTTTACGCGCCGACATCAAACAATGACGAAGAAGAAGTCGAAGTGTTCTACATGGACTTGGAGAAGTTCTACAAAGAAGACCACACATTCTTCAAGGTCATGATTGGAGATTTCAACGCCAAGATTGGACCAAGAAGAACGTATGAGGAACGTCACATTGCGACCCACGGATTAGAATGGAACGAACAGGGTGAGCGGCTATCTGAGTTTATCATGGCGACCAAGACGATCCATGGCAACTAGCAATTCCAGAAGCTCCACCCTTAGCGCTGGACGTGGGAGTCTCCCAATGGAGAGTACCATAACGATATAGAGCACGTCATAGTAAATAGAAGGTTTTGCTTAAGCGCTGTTGCTGTTGTCCCAAAATTCTACACGGGATCAGACCAACGTCTCCTTCGCAGAAGATTTTATTTCTCGCGGAAAGGAGAAAAAGCCGCTAAATTCCAAAACTGAAGTCCCAAAACCACCGTAAACTGGGATTTATTTATTTCATTAGTCGGCTGTTGGGAAGATGCCGTTGCTGATACCATCGACGAAGAATACGATCGGCTCATTCAACATTTTCACGCTAGCGCTATGAAAGCTCAGAGTTCGAAAGTCACCAAGAGACGTCTTTCTCCAGAAACACTTGAGCTGATACGCCAGCGTGGAATTGCACGAGCTGCATGCAACCGCGAACTAACGTTCGAACTTGCAAAGCATTGCAGAGAGACGATGATAGAAGATCTTAGAGAGGGAAGAGTAGCAGTAATGGCCGAAGCTGCAGAGGCTGGGAAAAGCATTCGCAAAGCCCACCAGGGCTACAACAATTACAATGCGAAGATATTTGTACTCCGACGCCGAGACGGAACAGTTACAGCGCCCAGAAAGGCAATGGAGAAAATCGTTCACGAATACTGCTCGGATCCCTTTGATAGCCACGTCCACCTTCCGTCACATGAAATAAAGGAAGATGGATATGTTGTACCACCGGTTCTGCTTTCCAAAATCCGACATGCCATTTCGTCGGCGAAAAATCGAACAACACCAGGTCCGGACAGGATTAAACCTGAACACCTGAAGAACCTTCCGCCAGTCCTCGTAAACACACCGACTCGGCTCTTCACACGTTATCTGACTGAATGCAAGGTTCCACTCAGTGGAAGATCAGCAAGACCGCGCCGTTGTTCAAGAATGGTGACCTAAACCATATCGGCACCTATCGCCCAATTTGCTTGTTGTCTGCCGTCTACAAACTTTTCACTCGAGTCATCCTAAACAAGAATGACAGAACACTGAACGAAGGACAGCGATGTGAGCAAGCAGAGTTTCGAAACCGATTTAGTACGATGCACCACTTCCCCACGGTTACAAAGCTCACTGAAGTATCGCGAGAGTACAAAAGACCGCTTTGTCTCATTTTCATCGATTTACAGAAGGCCATTGATTCAATTGAGACAAAAGCAGTCATGGAAGCCCTTGATAGCCAATGAGTCCCTACTCAGTTCATAAAGATTATTCGTGAGCTGTACAAAAATTTAACAACCACGATATCACCATTCTACAACGATATTAACACTGACGTGAAAAGAGGAGTTAGGCAAGGCGATACCATCTCGCCGAAATCACTGCCACCCTCCAGAACGTCAAGCGAATATTGCAATGGGAATATGGGAGTGAAAATCGATGTTCGGCAGTTACACCTTCTTTGCTTTGCTGATGATATCGTCCTTCTAACACCAAACATTAGCCAAGCGGAAAGTATGCTTGCCGACCTTGATAAAGCCTGTGGAAACATTGGTCCTTAGACTAAATCTCACAAAAACGATGTTCATGAGGAACGGATTGGCTTCGCATGCCCCATTCACGCTCAACGGAACGAATTTCTCCGAATTGCTCCAGTTATGTCTATCTAAGTCGGAAAGTCGACATGGTGAACGACTTAGCTCCAGAGCTGAGCAGAAGGAAACGAGCGGCTTGGGGAGCTTTCAAGAGCATCGAGGATGTAGTGAAGAGAACAAAGAACACCCGTCTCCGTGCGCACCTTTTCAACTCAACAGTACTTACTGCCCTAACGTATGCATCAGAAACCTGGTCGCTGAATAAGCACGATGAAAGATCACTCAGAGTTATCGAAAGAGCAGTTGAAAGGACGACGCTAGGAGAATCCCGTTCCGCACAAGCAAGGGATGGGATCCGAAGCTCCGACCTGCGTCAACGGTCAGAAATCAAAGATGCCGTTCTGTAGGCCAAACAGTCGAAGATAGTGTGGGCCAGACACGCAATGCGTTTGAATGACTACCGATGGGCAAGAGCCGTTAAAGACTGGAATTCTCGGAATGTCAAACGTACTGCAGGAAGGCCGCCAACCCGATGGCTAGAGTTCTTCACAAGAGCCTTGAAAAAAGATATGTTGCTCGACGAGTCCCTATAGTGAGCAGAGCGCACTGGCTACTCTTGCACGCGACAGGGAAAAATGGAAGATTTACTGGCGCCTGCTCGAGTCACTAGACGATCAACGGGACTGCAGGTGAAACAGTTGACAGGTAAATGGATTGGAATAAATTTTAGTAGCTGCGTAGCGATAAGCTTTAGGAACCACACTATTCTATCCATTGGCCCGCAAGTCTAGCTTTAAATGGTGATGGATCGGTGGACGTAATATCATCAGTCGAAATACGCTTATGTGTCTTAATGAGCAAGTAGAGCACAGGCCAAATTGGATGCTCATTTTTCAGTTGAAAAAACTCGCTGGCTTTGCCGTGTTGACCCAGTCCCTGTCTAATTTTCGGCATTGACTTCTATATTCTTTCTGAGGATTCCCGGTAGGTGTAAATATTGTTGAGGTATTTCTCTGTTATTTTAACACCCGACTGACCAGGAGTAACTGTAAATTGTCCTTCTTTATCACTAACAGATAAGCAGACAGATTTCGAGTTTATAAGCTGTCTAACCTCGCCCATACCAAGTTTTTGTACGTGCGTAAAGTTGGAGGTTTATTTTCTGTCGGTAGTGATTCAGTATTTTGAGAACTTCGTCCGAGCATCAGCGGAAAGCACTTTCGCTACTTGGTTGTCGTTGCTTATAGAAAGCTTTGGGGAAGGTATTAGTGGTAATGCCCTTATTTGTCGATACCTAACCTTTTTAGCCTAACCTTATAATGCAGTTGATCATGAAGTTCATGTAGACTTCAGGTGATCCTTCGCAGGATAGTTTTAGAAATGGGTAGACTAGGTGAGAAAGTCAAACCCAATTCTAATAGTGAACGTGCACTTTCTGGAATTGTTATGCCTCCTAACACAATGACCCTGGTTGATTTTTGTGAGCAAACACTCTCAAAGTTATTCGTCAGGTAACGCTTTAAGCAATAACTTTGAGATAGTGTGGTCGAAGGCACCGTGCGACACATGTTTGATCGAACCCAGTACCCCAGAACCATCAACAACTTCATCCCTCCGGGGTGGGCAAATTGGCACGACTTGCCTGGGAGGACAGCAGCACTGGCTCGATACAACGGTAGACCACCGCGAGTTATTGTATACGCCAATCATGCATTGAATAGCTCTTAACGGTGATTGTTGAAGTCGAATGCATGGTGCATCCCTCAGGGATAGATCAATGCCGAGAGCTTTATCATTTTTATCCTTATTGCCCGGTATCCTTGTTGGGTGAACTCTACAAGTTCCTCGTGAAGATTATCCTATCGTGAATATCACGGATATTTTATGAGGTACAACCAGTTGAGGAAGCTAGATTCCGACAGACAGGAATTCTGCTGCATGGTCCACATCCAAACAATGTGCAGCGTCATGGAAGCTGGTCGAGAATACCACCTATCCTCAGTTCTAGCTTTTTCCAACGATAAAAAAAGGAGTGGCAGCTTCAAAATGAATGTAAACGTATTACTGCAATTCAACCGAGGAATTGATACGTTCTATACATGAACACTGGTTCACCATAACCATAGGAAAAGGGGTTCTTCAAGGCAAAATAATCTGGCCAAAGTTGTTTACTTCCGCACTGTCGTGGTTAATGAAGGCGCTCGATTGGAACAAGTGGGACGCAAATATTGATGCTGCTGCCTCAAGTCTTCTCTATGAAAGTCGTAGAATGGCGGTCGAGCTGATTCCAATTGCAATCTCGGAGATTGCAGGACTAAGAAGTTCCGATGTGGATGGGAGGAGTGTTGGAAAGGTGATCGAATAGCACCTTGTTTCCTGATGGATTGGATGTATCACCAACAACTGCGCTACTTCCCCCCATTATATACTCCATATCTAAAGCCCGAACAATCTCGTTTTAAGCTGCGATGGCGGAGGTTTGCTGCCTTTGACGGCACCCTCTTTCTTTTCTACCACGACACACTTCCCCATAAAAGAAGTGGAAAAATGACAAGAAAAGAGGAAGAATTACACCAACAACCAGTTTACAAATGCCAACAACCGGTTTACAAATGCCAACAACCGCCTGTGATGGCGACCTGAAAACGCGTTGGTCCGATTTCTTCCAATTTCCAAGGAGATCACTTTTCACGACCATCATTTCAACGAGAGAAAGTAATAGATCTCAAGTTACAGCGAGAGAAATATGCACGTTCGGCCGCCACTGGGGACGTCGACCGCGAGACAACAAAACAAACGCAAGAAGTGCTCAATCACATACGCGCCTGACATTTAAAGACGGGTCATGTTAGTGCGGCTTCCTTCGTTAAAAACTCTCAGATTAATCAACATGTGTTCAAATTGTTGACCTTAGCACTTAGCTTACAAGGTTTTGTTGAGCACAGATTAATGTCCGACAGAAGTGCAAATTTTTTTACTTATTCAATAAAATTATCGTAGTACAGCAGAAAGTCAATACGTGTTTTGCATCTGGAGATGTTAGCTGCAATATCAGAAAATTAAAAACGATGTTATGTAAATAAGAACAGAGGTGACAAGTCATTTTTATTTCGTTTATCATAACACAACCAGAATCCAACTAACACGCTGCTTCCAGCATTTCATCCATTTGGCTCGTTTCCTCGCAAACGCCATCCACGAAGATCTTCAGATTTGCGGGTGGGTTCGGCAGTTGCTGGCGGATTTTCGGGTTTCCTCATAAGTGTCGTTGAATGGTCGTGAAGTTGATTCTCCCTGGAGTCCTGAAACCGAAACATTAGAACCTCCGTTTGTCTTAAGTATCGCAGAGATTTTCTCAAAGACGTCTGCCATCAATTTGACCTTTGAGGAGTTGCTAATATGATTTGCCTAGAGCCGTGTTGAGCTAGCATCTTAGGCGTACTAAATGGCAGCACTGCCACTGCACTACAATAGCGGGTTTGTGACAAGGAATTGCAGTCAATATTTTACTGATACTTTCGTGTGCGGTTGCCAACTACTACTGACCGATTTAAGCAATCTTAGGTTAAAAAACACCTACGGTGGCATGTCCGCACCTAGGCTCAGGAGCATGTACGACTAAGTCGTTCATGTCAAGGAGGAAGCTTGACGTTCGACCCTCTCATCGAACAATCCTACAAGGTTTTGGCTGTAAACACTTAACGAAAATAATGCTTTCTATACACTTGCACGCGCAGAATTTTAATTGCTCGCATGAGAAATCTGTTGAAGTTATGATCTACATAAGTGACTGAGTGACGAACTATTCCACCATGAAAGCTATTTGGATAGTAGGTTTAAATTCAAGCAGACAACAACACCACCACTTCCACGCAGAGCGCCGCAGTGAAACTTATTCAAGCATGCATGAATATGACCACGTGAGTGCTGTAGAGCAAGCCAGCGTGCGCGGAGAAGACAATGAACTCGCTCCTGAGTCCAATAGAGCGAGTGCATGTCGGATTAACTGTTGGCTATATCGGCTGTATTTCAGCTTGCAATATACCACGTGACCTCATAGCTAACATGACAGAGATTCCTAATCTATGGAATACCAATTTCCGCGACTGTTAAAGTGAAACTAACTAAAGAATCATCTCGCTGTGATATCACTTCCGCGTTCTGCCTGAAAGTGGAAGGGCAAGTTAGAGTAAAATCTCAGAAAAAACATTTGGAAACCTTCTCGAACCGCTTTTTTTATTTGGCAGCAAAAACATTATATTCCGAAATAGTGTTCAATGTTGGTGCGTGGATTTGTCAAGAACACTGCCCTATTTAACGATGCATTCGAAATGATCTGATAGCTGGTTTTATGAAGCAACACTGCTAATAATTCAAATAGTTTCAACGTTTCTCTTCAAAAACGATGATGCAATAAAACATATTCCTATAGTATTTGCAAATATCTAGGTCTTCCTCGTCACCACCTACTTTGCTCTCCTCAACGAGCTAAAATCCCAGCGCTCCTCATGTGCTCTGGCCAAGAAATTTTCACTTCTGTTCACCATGTCTGAATCCACAAGTGGATCCAGATCAACGATCTCCGGCAATGCAATTCCAGAATCTTGTGCAGCCAACCGGATAGTGAAGAACACCTAAGCAATGTTCAGTTGAAATAACAAAACAATCGCTGCGCAAGCAATACACATACTAACAATTGTAATCTTGAAAATGACTTAAAACGTAAGTTATCTGAAGAAATATCATTTTTAAAACGAAAAGAAGTTGTGAACTACAATTTTGTCCACCTATGGCCAGCTTTTTGTGGACTCTGTCCTCTTCAAACCCTAGGCGTATTGTTATATAGCCGTATCATTACTTCTCGATGAACATTCTGTGATCGCAAAAAGAACGTAAATAAACCGAACCAAATATCGTTTGGTTACGAATCACTCACTGTTTCCATCTTGGAAAAATTAGGCTAACCGTATTATTTTACAACATGATGGCAAATTGACCTCCCTATGATAGGAAAATTAACTAGTGGGCCGTAAGCAATGTGGTATATTGAAGAATTCGTTCCTTCTATTTCTTTTTGTGCTTATGGAGTTCTTCCAAAATGCGGCTTTGAATGCTTTGTGTTATAATGCCCCTAAATTCGGAGCGAGCACAGTAGCTGTCCATGTCTTGGTCCCATTGGTCACCCAGAATCCTTCGTCGGATTTGGAACATTCCGTTTAGTTCTTCTTTTAGGCACACTCCTCTCTCGAAAGATATGCAGTGATTAAATATGTTGGCGAAACCATTAGATTACTTTGTGTCCGTATAGAAGAACCATCTAGATAAAAGGCTTAAAGTGACGCGGAATACTTCATTCACAAGGCCTGCATTATATGTCATATCCTGACGCTGGTGATTTCAAAGTCACAGCGATGACCTCTGCGTAGAAACCAAAAATAAAGAGCGAAACGCTTTTCTGGAATTTTGCATAAACCATAGAAATCCAAAAATGAATGGAAAGGACGAATCCCTCTTCATTACCACATATAGTCTACCACATTATTTTAGACCAATTTTCCGATTTGAGCGAGGTTGATTTTTTAACGTGTGTGAACTGCAATCGATTGAACTCTAAAAACAGCAGATGCCTTTTAACAGAAGGATGTTTGGGAAATTTGGTTTGGTTGACACATTATGATCCTATTCAACCTACAGACTATTCACCGTATAATAAAGAATCAGCTTTATGGCAATACGCCTAGGTTATGAAGAAAGGGAACTCCCTGGAACTTCAGGCATACAATATGTGTTGACAAGATTGTATTAGCTCAGAAACTAGATTTCGTATATGCCAAAGCTAACTGAGAGTCGGCCTATTACATTACAGGAGATCCATTATTATTAGAAATGAGGCGAAAAGGTATGAAGTAGATCACTAAAATTCCTAAAATTTCTAATAATTTATAGGAACAAGTAAACTTTGCAACTCTATCATCGCAAACATGGCAAACCAATGGTCTATGACTTATATTGTTAATTCGGTACAAACCACTCTATGGTTTCGAAACTGCGAACACAACTTTTCGGACACCTCATCGCCAGAAGATCTCCCTTGTCTCCTTCTAGTCATTCTTGAACTCTTCACTTGGTTACACACTTTGCATCTTGAGCTACAAAAAAGGAGGAAATAAGAACACAACTTCTTCCACTTTTCCATTACTTTTATGCCCCCCTCCCCCCTAAATCATTAGACAACAACAACCTACTATTACAAATAGAACAAGCGATCATACATTTGAAAAAAAAAAAACTAAGAAGTGAAAAAGAACAACCAAAGCACACCCATTGTTCATACCTCTCTTTGTTTCCATCACCACCCGACTCGGATATGTAGCACCCTTCTCCATCTGCCTCAGCAACTTCATGACGATGTAGAGCTTTCTGATTACTAGCCTCACTAGAAGAACAGTACGAATAGACGGAAGTATAAAAAGACTTGCTCTAATCAGATAACACTGAGCGAACCATATACTGTCTGCAATTACATATGGCCAAAAATTTCCCTCGAAATATAGTATGGTCATAGGTCTGATTAAGTTGTCATCATACACCTTAAAAGAATCTCATAACAGAACGGTGACATCAAAACGTCTTTACTCGAACTCTAATTACAGCCCACTTGCTTGTAAAGGTCCTTGAACTCGACGATAGCTACACCTTTTTTCCAACATTTTCTTGTACCAGTTCTTTAAAAAAATGATTGGATTAGATGTATAGGTCGCTTTTATGGAAAAAATAGAAAGCAAGCAATAATCCTGGCCTTGTCAACTACCTGCAACCTCTTCAACTTCGGTACCTTTTGCTCAGGTGGGTGGCAATTAAAGATGTACTCAACATCGTAGGAAGGTGGAGACGCCCAAATATGGGCCGTAGTACAGCCAAACCTCTTGATGTAGCTGAAGCAGAAAATGTCATCGATGCCTACGTCACCGCCAAAGCTGATGAAGAAAGAAATCCTCGACAAAACCCACTCAAGATATCCTAGCAAGATCTCATGATAAATTTCGGTTCTGAGTTCTCTTGGTCGGGAGAAATCAACGGAATCCACATAAGCTATGTGAACATGCGTGAAATAACTATTCCACTGTGCAATCAGTTCCTTAAAATTAAATCCTTAAGGTTTGTCACATTTTATTCCAATTCATTGCACAAGTAAATACTGTACAACTTCGACGCAGGTCGACATACCTTGCGTTCGGCTCCTTACAGTTACTTCCGGACTCTTGAACATAGAGTCCGAAGAAGAATACTTCAACTCCATTTATGACTTCAAACCCGAAAATGGCTTTTTGTACGGAAAATGGTCCGGATATCCCTGCCGGCCATACCTGAGTGTTCAAAGTTGAAAATTAATCGGTGATTTCAATGAACGTATTTGTAGTTTCAAGTTAAAAACGTATCGACAACCTCTGAAAAGTCGATAGAAGGTCGTAAAAAAAGAATAATTCAACGACTCACTTCGTCTTCATTAATGGCTTCACATCCACGTCTTTGTCTTTAGCGCACAAGTTTCAGATAATCACCTCAAGTTGATCAAGACTATTTGACAGTGCATTCCTAAGAAATTTGTTAACCTAAAAGATGTACCTTAGAATTACGTTGCTTCAAACCGATTGCAAACATAATTTAGCTTATTAAACGCCCGAATTACAACTCCTTCAACAACCATATTTCCATATGGATCTTAAGACTATTATTAGCGAGAAAACTTTAAAATATTTTGCGAAAACACTGCGCCCCTAAAGCGTACCTCAAGCCGAATCGAAGCAATTCCTCTTCGCACTTCAAAATGTCACTTTAACCCTAACCAAAACAGCATAATTAGAAACACTAAGTACGAAAAGAAACGCACGCATTATTCTTACCTAGTGATAGGACAATAACTATTGCCATTCCCAGTGATGTAAATGCAAGTGACAAGGAAAAAAGACCACATTTAGGCTTTATATTCCACATTGGAAATGCAAATTATCCGTCAGAAGGCAAGAAACTAGACAGATCCACAAACCCGAACTTCGATGAACTGCGAAAAATTGTTATGCGATAACCTCCTCGCAGTGAACCGATTTTCCGCTTTCGGGTGTCTTTTTAGCCTCCGGCAGGTATTACAAATGAATCCTCCGGTAAACACCTAAAGAGGAGTAGTCAAAGGGCGAAAATCAAGATGAAGACGACTTAAGTAACGATGTTAAAAGCAAAGCCATTGAAAGTAGAGCAACCCTGTCCGGCCAAAGACCCTGTTATCCACAAAATAGGTATAATGGAAACGTATTGGGATATTACAAGTCCGATAAAAAAGGGCTATCCACAAATGCGATTGTGTCAGAATATAGAACGCAGATAAAAATATGACAAAACAATACAGCGCCCATGTATCAACACCGCTCGGTAAAGATGTGCTACAAAAAATTCGGTCGTCAACAAATCGAGGTGCACCAAGAAATTAAGGAAAATTCTTAAACTGCCACAAATAAGTTGAAACGAAACAAAGTCATGAAGCACACGTATAAACGAAATCCACCCATATACTCTAGAACGTCCACATTATGACTATTGAGCGATTTGGAACGAAGCAGGGATCAAATGATGGATCCAAAAATTCTATACTGCTGCGCTGCCGAAACGCAAAAACTCTGGTAAAGTTGGAAGCCTTGTGACCCGCACCATACAGAGCTTGAAAAGGAAAGTCCTGACAAAAAACGAGATCAAGCCACAGTCAGGGTACGTGTCAAATGTGGAACAAACTACCATTAACATCGTTCCAAGAATACCTCTGGAGGAACAGACACAAATCCTTTTCTACAGATATCACACACCATACATACCAAATATCTAACAGACTTCAGATTATTTTAAATTCTCAACCATACAAACTTTTTTGTGGTCTAGTGCACATATTTTATGGCACTTCCTGTGGTAGTATTTGCACACTTCGAACAGTTCATACTCAAAAAAATCGTTGGTCTTCAGCACAAATCTGTCCTTACGTGTCACACTTGAATTGTTGTTTGGGTCCCCAGGAAGTGAAATGCCTTCCGGTGGCAACGCATAGAAACATTTTAGACAGTACATATAGTGCTTCGATACCGTTACGTCATGCTGAAGAGTCGGCTCGTACCTAAAACAATTTGTTAAACGTAATTTTACGCAAGACAAAATTTGTTACAACGATCCATTCAAAACTGATACTTTTTTGCCATTTCTCATAGTACTGGTAGTTTTGAGATGATATCCGGCTTCTAGGTTGAAACAAACTCACCGTTTCAACCGTCCTACCGCAGAACTTTATCATATAACAGCAAATTATACAATTGTAGAAATAAAAATTTCTCAAAAGTACATTATCGAGAACTTACACCCAGTAGCGCTGATTTCTAGCTATCGTGCACATCGATTCACTACAACAGAACAACGCCTGTGGTGAAACGACAACCTTCGTGAACAGCAGTAGCCCATTTGCTGCAAAACCGGATCCATCTCTGTCACAAACATCTCGCTCAACTGAAATAGTTCAGTGCAGTGGTAAATTTCCGAAAAAAAATTATATGACTAAACCCACGGTATAGCCGAGATGTGGAAATTCTACTGGTTACTTCACAAACGGACTATTTCTCGCTCATCCATATTAGTAAATTTAAGACTACTACTCATTATGAGTTACGATAAGCACAACCTTTGCCACAACACGTTTTAACAGCTAAGCAATCCCTCGAAGCCCAAACACTTATTCACCTTCGTGCAGCTTTTATACACCTCGCTTCCTTTTGGTTGTACTTCCAAGCGTTATCAAACGTCAGCCACATATCATCACAAAGCTGCCAAGCATTTTTGTACAGGCCATTATTCAACCTGACATGTATAGTCATATGATCCATCGAGCGTTTCACTACATCGTTATAAACCTGAAAAAACATACTACTGAATAACACTAGCTTGTAATTCTCAAACAAGAAATAAACGAGTAGCGTTGTTCAAAATCTTAAAGACTGGAAACGAACAAGTCATCAGAATTAAAAGCAGTACCCACATACTGACTAACAAAATTACACTTCGTGTAATTGATTTCCATGTTGCACTGTGGTCAGCAGTGTATTAAACCTAACACCATCGTCAACGTCCACGACAACTTACGCGAATGTCCAGTAAATCGGGATCAACAGACATGCGGAAGAGAACAGCATCTTCCTTCCAATTGATTATATTCCATACCAATAGTAAATAATGCCTTAACAAAGTACTATTACGTCGAAATATGAAAATTTGTACCGCTTGCTCCTCTAAGGAAGAAAGAAGTATAAAAGAAGAAGGGCACCCACCTTAATTCATTTACGTCAAAAACGGTGTCTTCTCCAAGTGGAGCAATGCGATATCTCTCGACAATCTCTCCTTTTGGCCATGCAGTGGAATCCGATGCTTCTGCTTTTGCCGTTGACTTAGTTGAAAAATTGGAGGTACATGAGTGTACTCTACCTGATGGCCCGAGGGCTGCTAAAGAACAAAACTAGATGCATTTTCTACGCAACTACTCTATCACATATTCAACCTCTGCGCCCTTCCTCAGCCTCCGTTTTCGAATCCGATTTTACTTGAGCTAAAAGAAGGCCGTTTGTTGAAGAGACACTGGTAAAGCCCAAAATTGGGCGAGTGAGATCGCGCACTTTAATAAAAAAAATCTTTATATTGACTAGACTCACCATCATAGATGTGAACGGAAGACAACCAAAGCTCTAGTCTCACATTCCGAAAAACCGCTAATTCGATTCTGCTCTGGTCGAGCCGTACACACATTTCCAATGCAAGGCGCCTGTTCAGCTCCACTACCACCTGCAACAGCGCCAGCACCACGAACAGCTTGAAGTCGCGAATTCTCCTCGTCTTGATGGTACTTTTTAATCTCGCATATCCTCCACACAAGCAAGTAGTGGTATTCCTCCTGTAAGCAATAGGTTTTAGAGCCTTACAAATCAAAGAAATAAAGCTGCCCTAAAAGGGCTGATAAAATAACAAAATCCCGCTAAATGTTTTTTCACTAGTAATCTGCACATTTTAGGAAACGGTGGACCTAAAAGAGCTTTTCAATCGCGATAGATACATCTCCAACACCATTTCCGTTGCGAAGAAAAGGTGAATAGCATGCAGCTTTTTAATTAACACAGATATATTCCCTAAACCATCTTCGCCACCTAACTGTTTCAGCTCTTGAATTGAACAACAAATAGCCGCTTTCAAACTAATCTTGTCGCCTATAACCTCCCAACAGTTTAAAGCCTCATTGTGGCTGGGAGGTGTTCCTGGGTGTGGAGCTGCGATGCACAGCGGAGGATTTATCTCGGCAGCAGGGCCTCCCAAGTCGAGAAAGAGTTTGACTTTTCATCAGAAACCCCAGTTAAGAATAAACTAATAACAGGATCGAACAACGTCCTGGTATGAAACTAGTCGCATGGTGAAAAACCTCCATCTAATCAACAAGCGCTGCAACTGCTTGGTATGGAGGCGAACTGGAGCAGACTTTCGCTGGGCTGACCACGGGATTCCAGGAAACCACAATGGCTAAACCTGCAAAACTCGGAAAAATGGAGATTGTGCAGGAAGCTGCAAAGCCAGCGAGGACGGGTCATCGAAGTTTCCAAGTAAGTAGTAATCCCATATAGTCATTTAATACCTTATCATGAACTATAACCACAACGATGTTGAGATGTTTCCAAAACTCCGCACCATAGGTGTTTGCGGTGATGATCAAACACTCTATTACCTCTTCAGGGACTAACGCGTTCACCACCACACCATGCGTGTCCTTCCTTTAACACGGCAGAGAGAATGGTGAGACCAAAGACTCGCATGGTGCAGTGGTGAACACATTACGCCTCGAAAAGTGTAATAGCGTGTTCGATCGCCACCGCAAAGACTTGCGGTCCGGAATTTTGCAAATAATTCAGCGTCATTGCGGATGCATTCCAAATAATACTCTGCCGTGAAAAATTGCAGCAGGTAATAAATAGAAAGTTAACTTTGTGACTTCAACATGAACCCTTTGTCCAGCCTCGATAAACAGTGGGTGTTTATGACGCTGCATCATTGGTTAATTCAAAAACGGGTTTGACTCTTTCATATATGCCCAAGAAAATGAATGGATGTGTCAAAAGGTGTAAAATTTCCCATATACAAGATAAGACTAATGTCTCTCGCGACTATGTAGAAACCTCGCGGCACACGCATTTCGTGACGACATTGAAAGAGTAAATGGAAAACATGCTGAGCTAAGCGCTACTTTTGGCTATTCAAGTACTAAGGAAATAGTCAACACCACATAGAAACACCTTAACGGCATACTAAATAAGACGTGCTACTTTTACAACTTACTTGATCGTTAGCTATTTCGAACGTCGCCGCCTCGACTTCTCGAGCATCACTGATCACTTCACGAATTCGTTGATTATTGATGGCACTCGGATTCAGTAAAGGAAATATCACGTTAGCTAGTCTCCCAACAAGATAATCACAAAGACTACGATGGATATGCTGACGGCATTCCTCAAATAAAATACATCGGTAATTCTTGAGCTCATGAGAACTGCAATTTTGTGACCATAGGCATAAACTATCAACTCATGACACCCTAACAGTAAACAATTCTTGAAAGTTCCAGGGAGAAGCTTCCCTATTCAAATGAGCCAATCTTCAGGCAAAAGTAGGCGGTGTGATACACGTCGCAGTCGTAACGATACGAGAAAGGGATAAAGAGGTGATAAAAATGATGAACGAGGTACAGATAAATTCACCACAAATGTATAATTATACAACTCATAGTAACTCCTTTGTTAACTATGTCATATAACAAAACCCATCATTCTTCATATTCAGTACGGGCTAACGTTAAAAAAATTTTTGACCTAAGCAAGAGAATCTAGTTCCTAAAAACTACTCTGCCTCAGGAGAAAATTGCATCCAGTCAAATCCGCCCTTGAGCGACGTGAGAAACATCATGAAAAATAAGATAGAAATGTAATGGAAACGCACTTTTAGATGGCATCGAGAATCAGACCGTGGAACGTCGCTTGTAGAGGAATTACCAGACGAACACAACAACGTTCTACGATAAGGAGCACTTCTAGCCGCTCCTGCGGATCCTGAGCCAGGATGTCTGTTCGACGGGTTCGGCAGACGGAATGAGTCACTAAACCATAAAATAAGAGACTAGCATCGTTTAGATTATTTCAGTCTAAACTGTCGATCTGATATCTTCGACGACATACATCTCCAAATGCATTAAATATATACCATTTCTATCGGATACATTACGACTGCGGTAACAGTCGATGCTTTCCCGCCAAAAGGCAAAGCATAGTTTGAAATTGCTTCTGAATACAAATAACCAAGAGCGGTGAAGTCAACCCTACTGAATTAAATCTATACAAATTTGCACAACATTGAAGTGATGTAGTAAAATGCGCAGCTCAATACCTCATTAGTGGATTGTTGTCGTTGAGTCGTCCATGAGCCGTCATCGGACTACCAGGTGGACCAGCAGGACCGGAACCCCTGGTTAAAGCTGAACCACTTGACGCTCCCGCATTCGGTACTGGAGCTGATGAAGCCAATTGAGCCATAGGATTTACCGACTGCGGACCTCCTGAACCGATCCGAATCTGCTGTGATTGCTCTATTCCTACAAATAGAAACTCAATTAAAACTTATTGAAGCCAGTGAAAATACTGATAATAATGAGTACGTCAGACGAAAGAGGTGGGATCTGACATCCTGGAAATTTGAATTAACGCCACGCGAAGCACAACGCGTTCATCCGATTGGAGCGTGGTTTCATCTTGGTTCCACTATTGATATTTGATTAAAATAAAAGTGTATTTTCGTGATATTCAAAGACGAAAACAGAGCACCTGTCTTTCCCATTTGAATAGAATCCCATGGTAGTGTTCGAATAGCCGTATGCGGTGAAGCTGCAAGGGGCACTGGCCCCTTGAATTCTACAGAAATTCGCTCATAGGCCACAGGTGATCTCTTTCTACCAAGGTTATTTTTTGATTTTCCGGAGAAACGCAAACGTGTTCTTTTACCTTTCTTTTTCTGCCGAGCCTCGTATTTCGAGGGGGTTAGCAAATAAACAAGGCGAACTTCGTTGAGCAGGATAGTGCTCCTGGTGAAAAACCACTCAAGAATGCAGTTGGGAACGCTCCAGCCTGTCTATCTCAGGACTCCAGGGAGAATCAGCTGGACCGGCAATCTACGATATTCAAGATGAAATGAAAATCATAAAGCAGCAGCCGAAACCACACGTAAAGGTTGGGAGATCTTCGTGGATGATGGATGTGAGGAAACGAGTCGGATATGAGACGTGCTGCGATCTGTACAGTGGATATGAAGACGGGTAGCATAAAATAAATAAAAATGAAAATGTTGTTGGCTTCACATCATCTTTTCTCTAGCATGTGAACCAGCCCCAGACCATTAAGAAGTTACCACAGAAAACCTCCGGTTTTCGTTGATCAGTGAAACGTTTGCCACCTTGCAGTTAGATTTCTTTCAAGATGCCTATAATTATTGATATTAATCTATTCTTCGCTAGCTAGACATCTACACAGAGATGCTCATTTCCTTAGCAGGGGTTCTCTTCCTGAATTCGTGACCTTAGCTGTAGTCCCTGCTTCCGTACCTATCAACCCATGAAGCCACGACGAGGTAGCAAGCCTCGGGAGAAGGATAAGCAATAATCTTGTGAATTCATGGCAACCCAGTAATTACATGCGCTAAAATGTATAATGCCTCCCAATGGTTTACCGCCTCAACGTGGCTGGAAAGTGTTCCTGGGTGACAGGCTGCGACCCACAGAGGAGCGATTCATCCCTCGGCAGGGTCTCCCCATCTGAGAAGCCCGGCGTTTCCATCAGGAAGCCTAGCTAACAGTGAACCAATCCCAGGATCCACCACCGTCCAGATATCAAAGTCGCATGGTGGAAAATCTCGCTCTGATCCACAAAGGCTGCGAATGCTTATGGTGGTGACGACCTGGGGAAGACTTTGGCCAAGCTGACCACGGCACTCTAGGGTAACACAATGGCTAAACCAGCAAAACTCCGAAAAGTGTAGAATATGCTGGGGCACGCACGGTCAGTAGGTGCGGGTCGTCCAAGTATCCAGGTAAGTACAATACCCAAATTGATTGCAATTGACAGAAAATGTTTCATATTTTGCTTTTACCTGAATGGTTACATGAATAAACTCATGACGTGCAACAACGGGGAACTCGAGGCCTTATTGTTGTCCCGTAGAGTTCGAACTACCTCTACCACATATAATCCAGTTAATCATTAAATGTCTCGAGTGGAAACCACTAAGCTCAACTCGTCCACGTAGTGCGGGAGATCTGCCGAGTCCCACTTGTTTGATGCGCACCACACTACATGTCACACACTTCTCTACCACTCCAACTTGTCACACTACTCTCTACATTCCTGGCAAGAACACATCCACATGTAGCTCGTAGGACTTTTTGCTGGACTTCTAAATGGAAGAACAGAACTTCTCATTTTGGATGGCCCTACAACAGAACTACCACGGCACTTAGCAGTTTGACATTCAGAAACACCTTTGATGAGCTCTTAGGACAATTTGGGATAAACATGACCAAAGATATACATATATACATAAATGCATACATATGCTGTGTGTTTCTGACACAATAGTTCACATTATTCCTCAACCCTTTTTATAAATAAGACATCTATAAAGCAACCTGAGACGATCAATTTGCCATGAAACATTGAACAGTGAATACCAGAGACTACCAGCGTAAGCAACAGAAAAATGGTATGGGCTTCCATAACGGAATACAAAAGTGATGTTATCCATGAAGTAATATAACCCGCAGTTTTTGAGAATCTCAACATTTGTGCTGGAGAAGTGCAAACAGACTGTGAAGTGACACATTACAAAAGACATGTACAGACAGTTTTAGTGTGAGTGCAGCTACTGAAGAGCGAGGAAACCTCTTAAAAGCTCAATGTTCACCACAGCGCTCTCTTCGACTCGAAACACGGGCAAATCAGATACAAACTCTAAACAGGATTGATCTTATGTACCAACAGAAACAGCATCAACATTTTTCCATAATAATAGAGCTTACAGGCTTCCGTTGGGATCTTAACATAACAACTCACTAAAAATATACTTGCATTCATTCTACAATAACTTCTTTTCGACCAATTCATACACCATTACTCGTCGGTAGTTTGGCATGTGTTGCTGCGTGAATGCCATGGGTGCCCTCCTGGATGCAAATTCAGCGAATTTGCACACAAACACACCACAATCGCTGCCATTCGTTTGACGGGGAATGTCCTAAATTCACAGTCACTAACACTACAATGGCTTTATCCTGACTTCTTCTGTAGGGTAGATTCTACGTCGTAAACAACGTATATTCTCAACTATGAACACACTTCTAATGCAAATCATTGCCAATGATAATGACAATTGTTTATTAAGAAGAACCCACGTCGTTGAAATCCTTACCCTTCGTAAACTAAACTTCCATCCCTTGAAACCAAAGGTCTCTTTCTTTTTGTCCTCGTATTCTTCAGTGAGGTAGTTCCTGTTAAAACGACATTTTATTTAGTTGCATTGAAAACACAACACACAGCTTACTTCAGACAATCAAGGCACTTTTTATTTCTTCCTAACAATGAATCATAGTAGTCAATTCGTTTCATCGCCAGATCAACTATCTGAAAGGTAATAAACTCATCAGGAAACTTGTGTTTTTTTTTAGAAACTTGTAAACTTGCGCTTACCGCTAAACACCAATGAGCTTCGAGGTGTATCGGCACCAGAAGCAGATCGTATTCAAAGATATCAACTTTACGCGTCCATCTTCTGACAGAGTCGTAGCCTTTTGTGGAAATGTTCAGGTAAAAGAACGTGTTGAAGGCATACACCTACAAATTCATCTTGATTCTCACAAAAACACGATTTGTTCTTGGAGAAAAACCTCACTATGGTCCTGTAAAACTTAAGAAAAAAGGTAAATGCACCTTCGGTAGATTTTCGGTGGCTTCGCTTCTTTGGCAAATTAATTGCAGGTAGAAGTCTATCACTTGGTCGTTCAACCAATTACGGTCAGATAACGTCGAAAGATCTCTCCGGGTTAACTACAAAAAACTAAAAGACAGAGAAAACAAAATACTGTAGAAGTTTACAAAAATCCACTGCATTTATCAGCATTCGTGATGCATATAGTCAAAACGAAGATAAGTAATAGAATATTTCACTATGACAACTGGAAACAGCTAAGCAGATTGCAGTCCCAAATACCTAGGCGAGATCGCAAAACCCAGTATGCCAGATGAAGCACATCACTTTGTGTGCTTAAAAAACGTCAAGAGACCAAGAAGGAAATGACGTCAAGGTGAAAAAAAGAAGCGAGAGACAAGTAAATAATTTTACTTTGATGCCGAACGCCTCGGTGATTTCTTCCGATTGTGATGATTGACCGTTCCATATACGTTGGCACAGCTCGTCAGCCTCATCAGATGGCTCTGTAAAAAGATGATTTACGTATTTAGTTCGACTAATTTGTTGAGATTTCAACGTAAACTGTACGTAACAGCGAGAGGATGTGATTATACTAGCTTACTAACTAATACCCACCCAACTGTATACGTACTTTCCTAGCAGGCATACTGATAAATTATGACTATGCTAAAACAACGCCTCAGTCAATCCCATTGACGGGTGATTGCCGGTAGAACATGTTTGACATGGCTAGACAGGTGAAACGAAGAACCCGCATGTCGTGGTGGTGGACACGTTTTGCCATGGAAAAGGTAACAGCGCATTCGTTACTGACCACAGATACCTGCCGTCCGGAGTTTTGCAAAGATCTCAGCATCGCTTTGGTTCATTATGGCTGTACCACACATAATACCCTCCGTGAAGAATTATAATAAACAGTAAATAAAAAATACAATTCTTTAACTTTTATTTACTACCTATTATTCTTTTTCCATGGCAGGCCCCGACGTGAAGTACAACCGCTTTGACATTAATCTATTCTCCGCTGGCTATACTTCCGCACAGAAATGCCCAACTCCCTAGCATGACTGATGTTGCTGGAATGATGACCTAAGTTTCAGTTCCTACCTCCACAATTGAGGACAAGTGAAGCCTCGATGTGGAAGTAAGCCACTGGGGTCATCGGTCCTATGACTTCATGGGATCCCAGTGTTTACGTACACTAAAATGTAAACTGATGATGCTAACTAGTGAAAAGCAACCAGAAGTGCTCGAAGAGGCTTATAGAGAAGAACCGTCCTTCCACTTCGATAGCGCTCTCGCAGTCGTGCTTGACCACAGCATTGCCGCGCTCTAATCCATAATGCAGAACCGCGCGAAATTAAAACTGCAGGACGCAAACTTCTCTCATTATTATATATTTGTCTTTAAATCCCCCTTGCTAAGGAACTCATAGTGTTAATCAGTAACAAGTTATGCTTTGCATATGGTACTGGTATTTGTCGTTTCATCTGTTTTCGTTCAATTAGTTTCTCTGTGAATTTTGGGACTACCCTACTTTTTAAAGAACATCTTTTAATATCCATTTTTTGAATTGTTCACGGTCTGCTGTGCATTTTAGATGTGCCTTTGGATAGTAGAATTGTATAATTTCTAATCACGGAGCTAGTTCCTCGATAAGTGACGATGGTATCTCGATTAGTGGAGTATTTGAAGGATTGGGTTAAGCACAGCTTCATAGAAGAAATTTTGCTGTCTCCTTAATAGTGTGCATAATCTTGATCGACATAGTAGTCTTTCTATCTTTAAAGAGGCGAAAAGAAAAAGATCAAAGTTTATGGGTCCTCAGTATTAGGACTGATGATTCAAGAGTTAAGAAGTTCTCATTTCATCTAATGAAGCACACCGTGTGCTGAGATATGTTAGTTCGAAGGACCACTATTTTCACATCAAACGCATTGTTGTGAATTCATGTTGGGCGATATTCGTCAAAGTAAACACCCTTTTTAGACCATGGTTATTAGTGTGGACTGATTTCAGATCAAACAAAATGCGGCTCTTTCTGGGAAACCTGGACCCGAGGTAATCCATAGCGAACGGGGTGAGGAAATCTGCCATCTATTATATCTATTTCTTTAATAAAAGTCTATTTTCCAGCTGAAAGAGAACTGTTGATAACTAGTCCATTTTCGGCTGCGTTCCTAGCGTTTGTCCACTTTAGCAAAAGGTAGTGAGCGAGTTTGTGTTCTAAAAATTCTTTTTTCAGCTTTACTTTTGTTACAAGCTTCTATTCATGAGTTCCAGTCAGTGAGTATTTGGTTTTTTGGCTCATTTATATTCCACTACATTTTCGTTTTATTATCTATTTAAAGCTCAAATATTTTTATGGTATTGGACATAGATGCAACACTTCCTCTAAATGGAACCTTTGAGATGTCCACTATGAAGCCACTGTTAGGTGGATCGAAAACGTGTTAGTTTTCCATTTTTTTAGTTCAGTTACTATTTGCTTACTTTAGGTGACTTTAGGTTCATTATCTTACAGGTCACTCGGATCCTTTCTTCCTCACAAAAAACGTGGATTGAAACATCATGGACTTATAACCGGAACAAGGAGATATCCACGAGAACACAATCAGTGAGGTCTGTATTCTTGCGACGAACCATATTGTTAGAAATCACAGTATTTTTATCTGTTAGATATTCTTATGGGCAGGGTGTAATGCGAACCAAAAACTCAAGAATGCAGAGATATGTGCAAAATTCGGGACCTCAGTTGAGCTTCGATGCCGCGATTACTCCTTCATGGGCTCACGTGCATTCCAGCACACCAGTCGAGACCCTTGCTTTCCGTTCTTCTCAGTCGTGTATTTAGGGTGTGTTACTGTCTTTCCTGCTTTTTTTCTTTATTCAAGGGTGGTTGCTGAAAGCACCGCAGTCTCACCGTTCTTGTAGTTGTGCTTCACATTATTGGACTTCCTCCCAACGGCTTACCGCCTCATAGTGGGTAGGAGGTGTTCCTGGGTGTCGGGCTGCGATTTACAGCGGGGTATTCGTCTACCTGGCGGCGTATCCCAAGCTGAGAAGGAGTCTGACGTTTCCATTAGGAACTCCAGCTAAGAGTGAAACAATACCAGGATCAGTCACCAACCTGGTACCAAACTAGTCGCATGGTGGCAAATCTCTCCTTGATGCACATGGGCGGCGACTGCCTAGGTACCATATTTTTATTGTTATTTATTGCATGTCCTTCTTGGTTGAATGCAGAGCTTCTATCGAAATATGATTGGCAGGCAGTTTTCTTCTTCACTTGAATGGCTAAAAGCGGTTAGAATGATGTGAAAAATATCTACATTATTAGCGTTACGAAGCAAATGGGAGTGCAGATCACTAAGTGCTGAGAAAACCGTGACTACTCATTATTTCATTGTCGAAGATCTTAAGAAGAGATTTCTAAAGCAGGTTGAAGATGTTCTTGCTAAGGTTACTACATTTCCAGCGCAATTTACTTTTTGTGAATTATATTAATATCCAAGTTTTAGTTGCACAGGCGACTTATTGTTCCAATTTTGAGGTTTTGTCTCCTGATAATGAGCTCCACAAGTTTCGAACTCGGTGTCCACCTTATGTTTGTTTGTCTACTTGTGAACCATGTTCTTTTTCTTACTCTTTCAACCTCTTTGTGTTTTACAATCACAACTAGTAATCACACCTACATCCTTGGTAAATGATCTCTACGTAGTGATGAATGAGTGTTTGCTACTTGCAGAAGAATCGAAGGCGACAGTTGAAGAACGATGTGAGGAATTGGTGGCATTCCATTTCCAGCAACCTTTGAAAGGCTTAAGAATTACAGCTGCTTTATCTACTACAGCATGATATGCATATGAGGTTATTCTCCTACCACTTTCTTCTTGTTTTTCTGTTTGATGTAGGATGAATTTATTGCGTTCAGGTGGCCACTCCGGATGAAAACGCTAAATCTCTGTAGAAAAAGTATATATTTGGAAACGAAGTGGGATATTAAGGTCTGATTTTCCTAGTATTTCAAGAATTATTTTCGCAAGTTTTATCATAAAGACCTTTTTTCATGGAGTAGTGTTAAAAATGTAGAGCTGAGGGCGCTTGTATTTTCATTTGAGTTTATGCATTTGAGCTGAAATCGAAAGAAGAGGACAAAAATTAAGTGAAACAGTAGTCGAGTTCCGAGGATAATATGCTTGTGGTCTTTGAGGCGTATGCTATCAGCGAAGTGGAAGTAATGAACGCAAATTGGAAAGTATGTGGACTTGGTCGACCGATTCGTGTTTTTATTGTCTATAAGTTGGCTATCGGGTAAGGGCGAACTAAAAGTGTTAAAATACTCCTAAGACAAAGCAGGCAGTACCGGTTAAAGGTCTCTGAGCGGTGTTCGAAGATGAACTAGATAGCGCTTCATGGAATTGTATTCATTTGAATAAGTGGAGGCCACTGTAGGGAGGTTGAAGAATGAGCGACAAAAGTGCATTTGTATGAGTAAGTGCGGTTCGTCTGCCACACCATGACAAAACACCACTGTTGTTAACACTCTCCACTTCATATTCCTTATTTTTAGCTTTTCCATTCTTTTAGATTGTTGAGTAATATTTAGTGATCAACCCTCACATTTCTCGCTTTAGCAAGATTTAGGAGTAGTACTTGTGATATCACAGCTCTAAATTGGTCCTTTTCTTAATTTCCATTCGTGTAGGACTCACCACAATCTTCAATTGACTGGTGATTAGCTGTTTGGAAGGTCGAGGCTACGTGGCCCGCGTTCCTAGGTGGTGGATAGGGGGTTAATCGCGAACCAAAAGCGACCATATGTTTCTCTCAGACGCAGGTGGATCCAGGGATGGACTCCCTGTTTCTGCTGCGCCTATTTGGCACATACTTTCTGTATTTACTAGGCGCATTCATGCACGCGTTTGTGGGTGCTTTCTGGCTGATGCGGGTTGTATTCTACGAGTCAATTCGACCAAAACCCTGCAATCAAGAGACAGGGCAGTATATGGGAGGCGGTTTGGAGTCGCCTCCAACAAATAAGCTCCGTGTCCGCTCTAGGAGAGCCTGGCAAACTACCCGTCACTTTATCCAGCCCCCACGTTCAGAGCCCATCAAGCTATGCGTGGGTATCAAAAATGTTAAGCATAGTAAAAAAAAAACGGGCCTCATTCCCCTGACCCTGAAAGAGCCCCCAATTTTGCAGCGTTGGGTAGGACAAGTACGGAGAGACTGCTAAAATCTCAGGGCCAATGGAACCTGCCTGGATCGCGAAGAACTAAGGTGACGATCTGTACCTACAATGCACGTACACTTGCATTCGAGTGCTGGATAGAAGACTTGTTCATCCAAGCAAGAAGGACAAGGTACGACGTCATCGGACAGGCCGAGACGAGGCGACGCCACCCATTCAACGCCGTCTATGACACCGGAGAGGAACTGTTCCTTGGAACGTGCAACAGTAGAGGAGTCGCCGGCGTTGGCGTTTTCGTCAACAGGAGTTTGTCCATGAACACCAATTCATTCGGACAACTAACAGGCCCCATCGGACGTTTACGATTAAAGAGATGTGGATCAACACCTGTTTTGACATTATTCGTCGTTTACGCGCCAACGTCGAGTTATGACGAAGAAGAAGTTGAAGCGCTCTGTATAGATTTTGAGAAGTTCTACAGAGAAGACTGTACACTATTCAAGGCCATTATTAGAGATTTAACCCCAAGATTGGACCAAGAAGAACGTCACATTGCGACCCACGGATTAGAATGGAACGAACAGGATGAGCGGCTCACTGAGTTTATGATGACGACCAAGACCATCCATAGTAACTCGCAATTCCAAAAGTCCCACCCTCAACGCTGGACGTGGGAATCTCCCAGCGTAGAGTGATATAACAAAATAGACCACATAATAGTAAACCGAACGTTTTGCCCCGATGTCGCTGTTGCCCAAAAACTCTACACAGCATCAGACCGCCGTCTCCTTCGTGCAAGTTTCCATTTCTCGAAGAAACGAGAAAAAGCCACTAAATTCAGTAAACAAACTCTGAAAACCACTATGAACTGCGACTTATTCAATTCATTAGTCGGCTGTTGGGAAGATGCCGTTGTCGATAACATGGACGAAGAATACTATCGGCTCATTCAACAATTTCACATTATCGCTGTGAAAGGTGAGTTCGAAATTCACCAAGAGACGAAGAGTTTCCAGAAACATTCGAGCTGATACGCCAACGTGGAATCGCACTAGCTGGAGATAGGTGCGAACTAACGTCCGAACATGCAAAACAATGCAAAGAGACGATAAAAGAAGATCTTACAGAGAGAACAGCAGCAGTAATTTCCGAAGCTGCAGAGACTGAAAAAAACATTCGCAAGATCAACCGACGCTTCGCCAATTACAAGACCAAGATGATTGCACTCCGACGTCTACACGGAACAGTTACAGCATCCAGAAAGGCAATGGAGAAAATCATTCACGAATACTACTCGGATTTCTTCGATAACTACGTCCACCTTCCATTATATGAAATAAAGGTGGGTGGATATTTTGTACCACCAGTTCTTCCTTCCGAAATCCGACATGCCATTTCGTCGGCGAAAAATCGAACAGCACCAGGTCGTCCGGACTGGATAAGACCAGAACACCTGGAGAGCCTTCCGCCAGTCCTCGTAGACACACTGGCTCGGCTCTTCACACGTTACCTCCCTGAATGCGAGGTCCCTACTCAGTAGAAGATCAACAAGACCGTGTTATTATTCAAAAAGGGTGACCTACGCGATATCGTCAACTATGGCCGAATCTGCTTACTGTCTGTCGTCTGTAAACTTTTCACTCTAGTGATCCTAAACAGGGTTGACAGAACACTAGACGAAGGACAACCATGTGAGCAAGCAGTGTTTCGAAAAGAATTTAGTTCGATGGACCACATCCACGCGATAGCAAGGCGCATTGAAGTATCGCGAGAGTACAAAAGACCACTCTGTCTCACTTTCTTCAATTTAAAGAAGGCCTTTGACTCAATTGAGACAGGAGCAGTCATGGAAGCCCTTGATGGTCAACGAGTTCCTCCCTACCCATTATAAAGATTCTTCATAAGCTGTACAAAAATTTTGCAACCACGATAACACCACTCTACAACGATATTAACATCGACGTCAGAAGAGGGTTCAGGCGAGGTGATACCATCTCGCGAAAATTATTCACCGCCACTCTCGAGAACGTCATGCGAACATTGGAATGGGATAATATGGGGATGAAAATCGAAGGACGACGGTTACACCATCTTCGCTTTGGTGATGACATCGTCCTTATAACACAAAACAGCGAAGCCGAACGAAAACTTGACGACTTTGACAAAGCCTGTGGAAAGACTGGTCTCCGACCAAATCTCGCAAAAAAAATGATGTTCGTGAAGAATGGGTTGGTTTTGCATGCTCCATTCATGCTCAATGGACCGAGTGTCTCTGAATAGCTCCAGTTATGTCTATCTAGGTCGGGAAATCGATATGATGAACGACTTAGCTCCAGAATTGAGCAGAAGGAAACGAGCGGCTTTGGGCGCCTTCAAGATCATCGAGAATGTGGTAAAGAGAACAAAGAACACTCGACTTCGTGCCCACCTTTTCGACTCAACGGTGCTTACTGGATTAACGTATGTGTCAGAAACCTGGTCGCTGCGTAAACAAGGCGTAAAATCGCTCAGCATAATTGAACGCGCAGTCGAATGGACGATGCTAGGAGTATCCTGTTTCACACTAGTAAAGGATGGAATCCAAAGGTCCAACTTATGTCAACGTTCAAAAATCAAAAATGCCATTCTGTACGCCAAACAGTCGAACATAAGGTGGGCCGAGCACGAAATTCATGTGAATGACAACCGATGGAGGTGGACAAGAGCCGTTAGTGACTGTATTCCTGGGTTGTCAACCATACTGCAGGAAGACCACCGCCTCGATAGTCAGAGTTCTTCACGAAAAGCCTAGAAGAAAGATATAATTCTCAACGAGTCCCTAGAACGAGGAGAACGTACTGGGCTACTCTTGAACGCAACAGGGAAAAATGGAAAATTTATTGGCGCCCGCTCGACTTACTCGACGATCAGAGAGTCTACAGGTGATCTTGTCATTTAGGAGTTACGTTCGCATCTAATTGAACTGGAGTCTGAGACAGCGGTATACTCGGCCGACATAGAATCTCTTGAAACGAAACGTAGAGACCAATTACAATATGAAATAGTCTTGCACGAGAGCGGAAAGGTAGCGCCTTATTTCTTTCCCGTATAGTATAATAAAGGGTAAAGCTCGCGGTGTTGATCAATTTCTGAGGAATGTACCATGCATTCGACTTCATTAAATATCGTTTGGAGGTGATTGAATGCATATCTGGCCTTTATAATGAGTCGTGGCGGTCTACCGATTTATCGAGGCAGTGCTGCTATCCTCCCAGACAAGTCTGATACCAGTTTACCGAGCCCAGAGAGATGGAAGCCTTGGTGGGCCATGGGTGCGAGCATCGATTCCACATGCGTGTTGCAGGTCCCCTTCGACCACTGCGCCACTGCGCCCATGCAATCGTTATCTATCGAAATTCTAGGGTACATATTAACAACTCCGGATCAGCTGGACAAGAAATGTTCACAGGAATAAGATTACTTTTAATTAGTTGAAAAATTTTTGGAACAACTACGTTTTGTGCTATGAATGAGCTTTTTAGAGCCCATATTGTGCTTTGCTTGAAAAAATGCTCTTTTTGAAAAGTTTTGCTTCAAAATACTTCTTCTGGTGCGTACTGAAGCAAGCAAACATCTATCTTCGTAGTTAAAGTTAGCTTCAGATGCTTTATTTGGCCGCTGTCAGTTGAAGTCTGGGGAAAATGGAAATGTGTTGAAGGTTATTCCAGAGCTGAGGCGACGTTGTGCTTTCCAAGAGCAGAGGATTTGCGATTTGGAGAAGATGAATTAATAAAGTATGCTATCATTCGTTCGTGTTATACTTGATAACTGTTACTGGAACGGCCCGTCCTCAGTGGTTGTGCGGGCTCCAGCATAATCACCATTTTTTTGAGATTTGCTGGTTAAGTCATTGTAGTTTCCTGCAATCCCAAGGACAGCCTGGCCAAAGTCTGCCGCAGGTCATCACCACGTCAGGCAGTCCCAGCCGTTGTGGATCAGGGGGAGATTTGCCACCATACGACTTTGATACCAGGGCGGTGGTGGATTCTGGTATTGGTTTACTCTTAGCTAAGCTTCCTGATGGAAACGCCGGATTCCTTCTCAGCTTTGGAGACCCTGTCGGGAGGACGAATCCCCCCGCTGTACATGGCAGTCAGACACTCAGGAACACATCCCAGCCACGATGAGGTGGTAAACCGTTGGGAGGCGTTCGTGCTATAAATTGCCAAAACTTATATTGCCCGTAGAAAATTCAAAGAGTCGTACAAAGACATTATCAACTCGGCGACGTTTGCTATCTCACTTTTTCGGCGATCATTTTTTAAAAACTGACTGAAGTTCTCGAAATTTTGAGGATTAGAATCTTAAGCTTTTAGCAACCTGCAATTTGTGTAGATATGGGGTGAGGTCGATTGTTTTGGAGAAGAAGTGAAAAAACGAAATAACTGGACTTCAAAGGAAAGGTGCTCCCCTTAAAGGAAGCAATTCCTCACACAATTTTAAAACATTTAGTTGTCCTTTGCAGGATGCTTCCATTAACAAGTAAACTGATTGAAATTTAGTCATTATATGAAAGCTCCAGTGGTATACGACCTAACTTCTGTTTCCAACAGTTACCTACACTCAAGCGACATATGTGGAGATGACGTTGAGGTAATGTTAGAACGATTTCACGAACTCAAATAGCAATTGGTTAAACTTACTTAGAGAGGAAATTTCAGGCTTCATCACCTTGGCTGAAACTGTTTCCAAAATCACATGATATATCGGCTGGTCACACTTTTGAGGTGTGTTTATTTGACTTAAGGCACTATCACATCAATGGCAAAATAATTCAAAAATCTACGAAGACATAGTGTTTTCCGGGGCCCCGTTCATCTGCTGGGCTTTAGCAAGATTCGATTCCTTTGGCAGCATATCTTGGTGCTGATCTTATCTATTTCTTTAAGTGATTGCCACTATCATTAAGTTTTTACAACGTGATGGCAAAATCGAGGCAATAGCATATTTGTTAAAAAACCTCGAATGAAAAAATGGCAATGACAGTTATTTTTTTAACCTATTCTCTACTGCCTACTCTTTTTAACGGCATGATATATTGCGAAATATAACCTCAAAGATGCTGAGATATTTGCAAAACCTCGGACCGCAGGTGTCTGCGGTGGAGAACGAACGCGCTACTGTCCTATCCGGGAAGTAACGCGTTCACCAGCACACCATGCGGGTCCTTCGTTTTTTCTGTCAATCCCGCTGGCGGGTGATTGCTGATGGAAAAAGATCGGTATAACTAGCTGAGAGACAGGCGGAACGAAGGACCAGCATGGTGTCGTGTTGAACGCGTTACTCCTTGGAAAGGACAATAGCGCGTTCGTTCCCCACCGCAGACACCTGCGGTCCAGGGTTTTGCAAATATCTTAGCATCTTTGACAGTTATTTTTGTTACTTCTTAATGAAGTCATCTTCTTCTGTTCCTTACTAGAATTTTCTCTTCTAGTTTTCCACATCCTATATTTAAAGTGCTCTATAAGTGCCAGATTAACTTTAGTCTAATAAAGTAGATATCTGCATCGATTGAGGTTGCAATCGAATAAATGAAAGTTATTCACAGCAGTGTGCCGTAGGAGGTGTATGTACCTCAAGTCGTACAGAGCGGGCGGCAGTTTATGGAAGCTTGAATAAAAGGACTACGTTGTCCGACAGCTCCTGAAAGAGGAACGTGAACAGCAGTCGGTACGCGCGTTACAAATTCAATGAAAAAATTCTGGAGTTGTTTCTTCTGAAAATAATCTTAGGAATTTTTAAGGAAGAAAACCACACATGGTCCTGCTTTAGATGTCAAACGCTTACATGTTCGAGCACGTTGTGTTTGTTTCGTTGACTTGCGATGGTCATCCACAGTGGCGATCGTACCTATGTATTTCTTCCGCTGTTTCTTAAGATCTGTTGTCTTCCCTCATTAAAACGTAAGGTGGTGGAGCGTGCTTTACCTTTAGATTTGAATTGCCCCAGCCGTGGTCTTTCCAGGTCCTCGTGAGATGCGCTTCATTTCATTTGTGACTCGAAGGTAAACACACTTTCTTAGGATCCAGAAGTAATTCTTGTTCTTATTCTGTTATTTTTGCACTTTTTCTAAGACAAGGTAATGTGGTGGGAAAGACAGAGGACGTCGTTAAAAGTAAAAAACTCTCCCACTGAAGGCTTGAAGAGAAATTATTCGAACATGAACAAAATTTTGCCCTTTTCTGAAGTCCTCGATCGATAGCGTCTTGGTGTGGACCATCATCGTCGACGTTGTACCTGCATGCTTCACATAAGTGCTCGAAAGATCTGCAAGTGTAGTTTATCGGGGTGGTTGGAGAAAAGTGGTGAACACTTCTTTGAAATGTGGTTTTATGAATCATTCTCGTGTAATTTTTGCTTCTCGTAAGGTGAGAAGTTTTGCCAACGCTCTACCGCCTCTTCGTTGCTAGGAGGTGTTCGTGGGTGTCGGGCTGCGGTGTACAGCGTGGGGATTCATTCTCCCACCCCAATAGAACCTCCCAAGCTGAAAAGGAGTCTTGGGTTTCCATCAGGAAGCCCAATTAAGAGTAGACCATTGCCAGGATCCACCGCCATCCTGGTGTCAAACTAGTCCCAGTGGCAGATCTCCCTCTGATCCACATGAGCCGCCACTATCTGTGGTGATGACGACTTGGGGTAGACATGGACCTCGTGACCTCTGTACTACAAGATACCATTGTGGATAAGCCAGCAAAACTCGGAAAACATGAAAATTATGCTGGGCGCGCACAACCAGTGAAGACGGGCCGTCCAAGTGTCCAAGAGGTGAGAAGTAAATTCGAGGGATGTTAGCTAGTTGAAGCCTATTTAAGGTTAGATTCAATGCTCGTTTTTTAAGCGTCTGATGCTTGGTACAAATGCAGATACATAATGAGCATTAAATTCATGCAAATTCAAGACGCCAGTGAAAGTAATGCGAGCTGTATATGATCCTGTACAAGGTTTAGGTGTGGGTCATGCTGGTAGTAACGTGGACTCAATTCTAGTAGCGAGCGCAGACCGTCAGGAAAGTGGTGCCTCCTAACACTTCGACTCTTGACTCTTCTGACACGTTATCGACCTTGTTTGCCCTTTCAGACTTTCGTAAACACTGTATCTTCTTTTTACTAAAGCTAGTTAATGCCATTTGTCCAGTAAATTTTTAATTTTTCAGCGCAAGGCTACTTTATCATTAAACCTTATAGAATTGCAAATCAATAAAATCAAAAATAAGAATTGCAGCTGACCCATCCATTAGTTTGCCCCAAATTTGTGTACTGCAAGTGCTGAGCGCAACAATATTCTTTAGACTCGCGTTTCTTCGGTTGAGCGAATATGTTATACTATTTACATTGCAGAGACGCGCGTACTCGTTAGCTTTCGATGTCCAATATTAGTGGCGTTCCTCTGGTAGGCTATATAGTTTGTGTACTTGTTTTCGTTCGATAAAGTTCGGAATGATTCAATGTATTAGACAGCAGCGGAGGAAATATGTCGTTTCTCGACCCAAGACTTATGTCGAAGAAGTCTGTCTCACTGATGCACTTCTTTGAATTGTCGGAAATATTCTGCTGATACGACATGTGGCAAATGCCAAGACCGTCTCAAACAATTTTATGCACTGGCAGCACAGACTATTCACCAGTTCTTGACTGATTGTTTTTCAGCGAATTTTAAGTTTCCAATGGTATCTGTACGAAATGCACACTCAGAATGGCGGCTAGGCCCAGGCTGATTTACGTGTAGGAATTTACTACGGTGTTATGGTTAGGGCTAACCTGAAGAAATGAAGTAATCTGTTTTCCATTGGCTCGCTTCTTTTGAGAACATCTCTAATCACTACCGTAGCGTCGGAGGAGCGACTGCGCTTAGCAGTAGTAATTTCACATGGAAAGCTGTTTGCATACTCACATTTTTATCAATAATAAGTGGTTGATGTTGCAGATAATTATCGTTAAACTTCTATGAGGAATTCAAGGTCTATTCTTACATCAAATATATAATGACCATCAAATAAGCGTCGATTCAAAAGCTTCTTTTTTGCAATTAGGAATGCATTACCACTTTAGTCAAGTTCCTCTTGTTTAATTTTAACTTTTTCAATTTCTTTTTCAGCCATGCGCCATCTAAGACGCCAAGACGTGAAACATATAT
Source organism: Angiostrongylus costaricensis (assembly GCA_900624975.1). Lineage (NCBI taxonomy): Eukaryota > Metazoa > Nematoda > Chromadorea > Rhabditida > Metastrongylidae > Angiostrongylus > Angiostrongylus costaricensis. The sequence goes on along the minus strand of UYYA01000004.1, from coordinate 143,735 downwards.
CTATTAACCTTTTTACGACAATGCGCATTTCAAGTGCACTCCAATTACACGTCGCCCGATGAGTCTACAACGCAAATATTGGCTGCAATCGTGGAAGCGTTGAACCATTTGTATTATAACAACTATTCAGTGCACAGGGTTTTAAGTGCTTCTCTGTCAATATTTTCGCGTAAATACATTATTTTTTGATCACACAACGTCTTCACTACCATTCGTTGCCCATTGATGGCTTGTCGAACACAGATTTCACACTGGGATTGTTCTATAGATAGACTCTCCAAGCTATAATTGCAAAGAACAGTTTTGGACGGTAGAGTGAAATTGATGGATACAAAATTCATCAAATATTCACGAAAATACACTTTAACTATCACACAAAACCATGCAGAAGGCTAATACTATCGTGGAGGGATAATGGACTAATTTTTTCCCATCACAAGCAAGAATTGTCCATCAACGTCACAGAAGGACATGGGTGGCTTATAGAAGTTAGAGAGATGCAGAAGAAATGTGACGGGCTGAACAAGAGAACAATAATCTCAAGAAACTAGTGCTTCCTGGCTCTTAGGCCAACTCACACACCTTACGTTTTGATTTATATGTGCGTCCCGATTGCTGTTCAATAACCCGCGGTAGTGAATGCTGATCGAGTCGATTCCACCTTGGCTAGACGAGGAACGCGTTCCCAGAAATGAAGGATGTAAGCTGATTCCAGGGTGCGACGCGAGTCCACTCAGTGATTTGTTTGTAATGCATGGCGCCAATACTACTGCTCCACTCGTTCTCATCGGGGGATCAGGTTCATATCGAGATCCCAACCGAATTACTTGCCACATGACCATTTAATAACTCTGGAAACTTCACCGATTCTCACAATAGTTAAAAAAAATAGTGCTATGTTTAAGGATTTGCTGAATTGATCCCTTAGTTGAGAGAGATTGCTATTTCACGCATAAAAGATCACCAGTACCACCTGTACCCCGCTAATCATTGACTGAACTCAGTCGGGACACAACAATCCCCATTTTTCTATTTGAGTGTTTTACTAGAGAATTAAAATTTACTCGCTCGGAAGGCGAAGAGTATCACATTGTTTTTTTTAACGGATTTTCATGAAGAAATCTGAATTAGATCTGATCCGGGGTCTTCCTCTTATGTACACTTCGTGCGAGCCAGTAACTAGTAACTCATTCATATCAATTATTTATTACGAGAATCGAATGTATAGACTATCTCACCTTAGAAGTTTTTTCTGCCTGCCAAAAATTCCATAAAATGATGGAGTGCTGGGAGAAAGCTGCAATGTAGCTGCGCGATTATGGTAACCTCTGGATTCTCTCAACGGCATTAAACATTCCAAAACGTACCTCATCCCTAAATTCGTTGCCTGAAGTAAGAAATTTAAAACTTTCAGAGGTGAAAATTTCAAATGTGCACCAGTCACCTGAACCTGTGGAAGAAGTTTTCATTGAATAGATTAGGGGATCCACGTCGTACGAATCCAATGCTCAATATTCATTGATTGCATGACAGTATTGCCACTACCGCCTCTACCGGCTCTTCAGTAATTTACCGATATTATTTATTCTTCTACGATGTAGGGCCAAATCTAAAATTCGCTCATATATTTCCACTACTGTAAAATAGCTGTTTCCTTAGTGTTTTGGAAAAAAAATATCGAAGCTGCTGATTCCTTTTGTTCTGGGCTTTAAGGAAATCCTGCTGTGATTTCTATTTAGACTACGGTTTATCACTGACCATTACAAGGATAATGGTACTTTTTTAAAATTTTGCTCCTGCATTGCTTCTGAGTTGAAAATTGCCCTGTTCATTGGTTAGAGATGCTCTGTAACATGCAGCTGTTAGTTTCTTTTTGCTCCCTATACAAACCAAGCCTTCCATACTTTCGAGAGCAATGTAGTGTTGCCATATATGGAACAATAAAATCACTGATCTGATGCATCGGCAAACCCCAAAGGCTACTAAATACTCTCTCATTTTGACGTTATTGTTAGTTCTCGACGCTTCCTATCGTCTAAACTAAATCAGCGACGAGCAATTGAATTTAAATCGATGGAATTTTTGAAAGATATATAGACAAAACAAGAAATTTTCAAGTATTATCACAACTACTGGATGGTTATCAGATTTCGACCCCAAAGAAGACATTTAATCCACAGGGTTAGATGCTCCCTGCCCTGCTAAACGCACGTAGTCATTGGTTAGGCCAAGCACTGGGCTGTCGAAGCCTCCAACCATCCAGACTCGACAAGTCGGTGTAACATATACATGGTGAAAGTTCCATTCGAACTATCAAGACTAACGAGTTTATATGCTTAAGTCAAGGAGAAACACTGCCAGGGTAATCTTTACTCTATGAGAAGATTAGTTCAATCAGCAATCAATGACATTCATGAAGAAAGCGAAATTGTCAAGTAACATGCAAACCAATGCGCAAATCCGATTAACGGATGATGAATAAAGAGTCGAGAACCGAATGGAAAAATTTCAAGGATTCGTGCAATGTGAAAAAAAAGGTTCATATAAATGGAGCAAGAAACTAAGCATGGTTTGACAAGACTCAGGAATCGCAAAAAGTATGAGGATGCGGTTCAATAAAAGCATAACCACTGAGTCGACCCTACTCAAAGACTACAAGGTTTTTCATTCTTTAGCTGAGGGTGAGTTAGTACTGCACTTATCTGGGAGAAAGCTGTTCCTGATACAGCACGTACGTAGGTGAATGCATGTTGTAAAGTATGGGAAGGTCATAACAGGGTAACCCTAGAATTTGAAGGAGACAACCGGCGAGAACTGCTTTTTGAGAACTTCAGAATTGTTGTTATCAGAACTAGTAAAGATGATGGTGGTAAAAAAATTTTTGTTCCAAGGTCTGTTGTCTTCACTGATAAGTGCTTCAGTTAAGCTTTATTCTTTAACAGTTCCGGTCTAAAGTCCGTCATTCCTTTTGTACTAAGGTATTTCAGACGTTGTGGCAGTGATAAGATTTTGAATGATACTTGTACTGACAGAAAATTACTGTTTATCAAAACTCGGTAGTAGAAAGCTGTCACATTTGTTACTAAACCATCATTGGCTTAGGAAAGTTTAGAGTTGTACATTCGTGAACAAAATTGTGGCATAGTTCCGAATCGATAAACAGGATATACAGCGGAAATAAAATGGAATAGAGAACATGGTGGTAGAGATATTCAACAAGCTTTGAGGAAAGGTGGAAGCTGAGAAGATAGGAAACTGAATCATGGAAAGAATACAGAGAGGGGGAAATATCAGGCTCCTAATGAGAAGTAAGTCACTTTAGTAATAGCTAAAGGTATGCATGATAGAGATTGGTGGTGTCATCTTTTTTGCTTCTTTTTCACGTTGAGGAACTCAGTTTACATAAGAGAGAAAGAAAGGGAGAAATGAGAGAATGGAAGTGGCGAAGTGACAGTGGAAGCGAAAAAGAAAAAGTAACCAGCTTTATTGAGAAATAAAACACTGTAGAATCCTTCAATGCTGCTGAGATATTTGGAAAACTCCAGGACCGCAGGTGTCTGCGGTGGGGAACGAACGCGCTATTGTCCTTTTCGGGGAGTAACCCCACCACACCATGCGGGTTATTCGTTTCGCCTGTCTCTCAGTTAGTTCTGTCGATCTTTTGCCATCAGCAATCACCCGTCAACGGGATTGATCTGGGGAGCCCAAATCGGCATTGAACCCAGTTAAGCTGAGACTATAGTTATAATAACAATCTTAACCTTTATATTTACTGCCTATTCTTTTTAAAGGCAGGGTATGTTGCGAAATATAACTATAAATTACAAAAATAAATCAATCCCGTTGACGGGTGATTGATGGCAAAAGGTCGATAGAACTAGCTGAGAAACAGAAGAAACGAAAGACCCGCATGGTGTGGTGGTGAACGCGTTGCTCCACGGAAAGGACAATAGCGCGTTCGTTCTCCACTGCAGACACTTGCAATCCGGAGTTTTGCAAATATCTCAGCATCACTGAAGTTATGTTCTGCAACATACCTTGCTGTTAAAAATAATAGGCAACAAATAAAAGGTTAGGACTGTAGAATTCTTCCTCATCATGTTCAACAGATGGTCTATGTATTGAAAATCGACGCAGCACCGTCGATATATCTACGACTCAAGAAAATAAGCAAGACATTAACCCACACAAGGAAGTGTTTAATGGGATTCACAACTTCTTCATGCCATTTCACTGTATACGTCATCAAAGTTTCAATGTCGCTCATCTGAAGCTTGCTTTTCTACGATTACCGAAAAGCAACTATAATAGAACGCTTCATATTTAGATTTCAGTAGATATACTTGCATACCTGGACGGCTCTTCTTCGCGAGTTGTGTGGGTCCCAGCACATTTTTCGTTTGCTTCTATGCCTCGTAATCGTCGTCAATAGTGATGGTCTGCTTCGAACAACATGGTGGCGGGTGCGAGTCTCATTCCATGGTATATAAAACAACCGCTGCTGGAAACACTATTCTTCAACTAAATCTTAAAGCAATGTTCATGAAAGGCGGTGTTAGATCATAGGCCTCATACACGCTCAACGAAATGAAGACCACGTAATGCTCCATCAATGTGTATGTGAGTCATGAAGACGCCATGTTGAACGACTCAGCACGACATTTGAGCAGGAGGAAGCGAGCGGCCTACAGAAGTTTCAGGAGCATTGAGGATATGGTGAAGAGGACCAAGAATACTTGAGTCATGCTTCCACTTTCGATTCCACGATCCATCTTTCCTTACGGTATGTGGAGAACCTTGCTGCTACTTAAACAGTATAGGAGACCACTCAGTGTCGCTGGGGGTAGATAATTTCATACGAACGAGAAAGGGAATCCGAATTTCCGATCTACTTAAATTATCAGAAATTAGAGACGACATTATTAACAACAAGATATTGACAACGAATTGATAAAAGAACCGATGGACATGAGCTATTTGTAACAGTATTCCACGGATTCCAAATGCACAGCAGGAGCGCTAACGAATCAATAGTCAGAATTTTTGAAGAAATCCCTAACAGAAACGTATGATGTCTATCGGATCCCTAAATCGAAGGGAATCCACCGATCTACTTTTTCAAGCAACAGAGAGAAATCGAAAAATTGCCGGTGAACGCTGGAATCATTTGGCGACCAACGGGCTGACCAGATGAATGGTTATATATGTATATATTTATATATATATTTATATATATATGTATATGGGATCGATTTTGGTACCCAAGACTCAACGAGCCTTCCATCCCTCTGGGGTCGGCAAATTGGTAGCAGAGTTGTCTGAGTGAATTGCAGCACTGGCTCGACACATGAGTAGGCCTCCGCAAGCCACGTTGTTTATTGAAGTTGAATGCATGATTAATCTCTCAGAAATTGGTCAGTGCCTAGAGCTTGACCCTTTTTTTATGATATACGTTATTACATCCCCCAAAGCCACATGTTTGTTGCTGTCCTTATATTAACAGTTCTTACCTTCCGTTTATATTTTTTGCATTCAACATACGAGTTGTGTTCGAGTTTTTCTTGTGTGGTTTCGGTTGCTGCAGAAAGGTTTTCGTTTTCTCTATAAATATAACTGGGTGCTTGTCGAGTGAGTTCTCAATCTAATTACGAGATAGTCCTGCTGGAGCGTTTTCACGTGAAATGGAGACAGTCAGCCTATCCCAAAATAGTGTGGTACCAATTTCTTGATGTTCGAAGCACGAGTGACCTTGTGGGCTTGGTGTGGAATTGAGCCGACGCCTGTGTATGTTGGGCCATTCGCGTAATAACAGGAGCTACCATTACTGCGCTGCGAGATCCCTGATATATTTTTTTTCATTACATATCTTACACAACCTGTCTTCGTATCTACTATGTGAATCCTATCCCTTCCTGCATTCGATTCTCTTTCCCCTTCGTTTGTATTCGATTGTTGAAATGTTGCCTTTTTCTTCATGGATGCCGTTGAATGTCTGTCGGTCGAACCGATTCTCTCTGGAATACTGCAGCAGCAATGCTAGGGTGTTTCCAGATTCTTCGTCACACGAAGTCCTCAGTTTTTCTGAACTGGAAAGAACACGTTGTTATTAAGGAAGTCCGCTATCAGTTTCTTGACCATAAGTGAGTTAGAATATTTGACTGTTTTGGGGCTGGTTGAACTAGGCCCTTCAGCGTATCATACGGTATCAGTACAAACGCTCGCTCCTCACCTTCGCTCTAATCTTGTTTTAGAACGAAGGAAGCTACAATACTAAACGGATGAAGGGTAAAACTCTCGGCGTTGATCAACCACTGAGGTATGCGCCATGCATTTGACTTCATTAAGCATCTTTGAGGTGATTGAATGAATATCTGGCCTTTAGAATGACTCGAGGTGGCCTACCGATGCATCCACGTAGTAGGGCTATTCTCCCGGCCAAGCCTGGTACCAATTTGCCCACATTGGAGAGATGGAAGGCTTATGAAGCGGGGATCGATCCCATGTTTATTGCAGGACGCCTCCAATATGCGCTATACGCGCCTGACCGCAATAGTGGTTGAACTGCGGTCACTAGAAGGGAAGCTTTGGCCGATGTCTCCGGGTAGAGTCCATCAGCACTCCATCTAGTTGTTCGTGCTAAGACTGTATTTTCGAAAATCTAAAAGCTGGTCAGATGGACTAAGCAGCAATATGACGTCGGTACATTGATTGTCATTTACACGACCGGCCTTCTTGCTTAGTAGGTCATATTTGTTCCCTATGACACTTACTTGAAGTGTAGTTGAATCAGGACATCGGGCACAATCATCCTGCCGTATATCCGACATATGGAAGAAACAATTGCTTTGATTTTTCTCAGTAGTGAACATAATGATTGCAGTAAATTCAACTGGTTGTACCGCTTTCTCGTTCAGCTCATCATTCAGTCACTCATGATATAGTAGGAAATTTACGGGATGACATGAATGAGGAAAAAATTCGATGCGAATACTACTCACTATCTCGGGTTTTAGGTCCGATGTGTTGGTCGTCATGATAGCGCAATATAATATTGTTAATAAAAGCTTTATAAGTTATGATCCTGAACAAATCTATTGCGTCGAGGGGGCGAGTGTATGTTCTAGTGGTGGTCACTGGAGTATTCAATGATTAACGGCGGTAGAGATGGTACACAAGGATGTGATTTAAGATTGAAAAAAGGAAGGGCTTGAAAGCTTATGGCCATCCTCACGGCTTATTTAATGTTTTAATTTTATAAGCCATTACTACGTACTGTTTTATCTAAGCACTTCTCCTATACATCTTCTGGCTTGCGTCTGCTATCAATGAAGCTTTAAGGATTTATACATTGTTTCAGCTAAAATTTAAGGACTTTGTCTTCTATATGAATGTCGTCGAATGCTGAGTATTGATGGAATTCTAAGATAATTGCACTAGCACGCTTTTCACAGGCGAGGCTGATACCAGTTTTCCCATTCCAGTGATGCGGGAGACTCTGCTCGGGTGGCTCGTGGTCGAACTAGCGATCACGCTTCTGTTGCACGCCATGCCTAATTTGTGCGCATCCCGGGCCCCTTTTTAAAACTAGTGATTAGTAAGTTTTCACGAGCTATTTTTCGAAAATACACAGTTTCATAATGGACGACTTCCGTTAAGTCACATATTGCTATCTTCACTGATTCTATCATCGATAATTCAATAATTCATCTCTATATGAACGACAAATAGAAGGCGTTTGCACTCGCAACAACCATTTCTTTCTGAAACCGTCTTTTCTTCTTCGGCATAAATGTCCTTATCCGTTATCTAAACATTAAGAATTCATTATTCAATTCCGTTAACGCTTTTCTACTTTATACCTTTTTATTTGTTTATTTTACTTGCGCTATCTTAAGGGCTTTATGAATTTCTGAAGCGAAGAATTGCAAAAAAAATCCGAATAGACAAGCCAGAAGAGGTCTTTGTAAAGCGTTTTGATGTTTAATAATCAAAAGCTATGCCCACTTTCTAGGGATATCGATATGGTAATGGAAAGGAATATGTAAAACACTAAGCGATTCATTATGAAATCTAAGACTTCGAATAGAAACCTTGATATCTCTCGATTTCACTGAATCCAACTTCGTTAGTTCAAGTGAGAATATAGGGGCAGCTCTTTCTACGGTATACCGCATTGGCATTGAGTAAATATTGAAATTTGGATAGTCGTACTCCACAAAATTCTTGAAGGTTTTTTGATTGTCCTGGTTTTCTTTCCAGGAAAGCTGCTCAAGTGTACGGAGAAGTGTTGGACCGTGATAAAACGTTCAAAGCTTCGAACGAGAAAGAATTCTATAACCGAAGTTGGTTAACTTTTGAATCATCCATCGCCTGTAAACCGTCAGGCTGACCGTGTCATTGTTGAAAATGGTCATTGGCTGTTACAGACGATGCACTTCCCTGTGCATTTTATGCACATAAGCAGCCACTCCACTGATATGCAGCAATTTAAGTACGTAGTTAAATAATAATTTATAGTAATTGATAATTCAGCTTAACAAATTATCGTCTTTTCGTAAAACCCTTTCCAGCACGAAGGGCCAACATACCAGGGTGTTGTTAAGTCAGTGCAAAAACAATAACCATTGCTCCCACGACCGACTTTCTATTAACCTCGGCATTGATCAAGTAATTCTTCGTATTTTTGTTGAGCAAACGCGAGGTGTTATTATTCTTTATTCACAAATGAGCTGACGTTTCGGCGGATTTCGCCTTCCTCAGAGCCTGGAAAGGTCAAGTTGACAGCAATCTACTTGGCCAGACGCCTCCATAACCAAACAAAGAAACTCTAAACCAAGATTTCAATCACATTGAACACAGCTTTGCACACTCACCGCTTTCTATGAGGTCTCCACTAAGTATGTCACGTAGAGACCAACCGCACAGAAATCACATGGAAGTATAATGTACCCCACGCATCAGAATAGCAGTCTTATATACTGCCCTACATCACGCGTGATAATAAGGCATTCTTCCCTGCGGTTCATTTTCGGATTTCTGGAATTAATCCAGAGTGCCTCGAGAGTTTTTCGCGCCTGTGTTCTTGATTCGCGTGTTTTCTTCCTTGACATCTTACTCCGTTAGCAACTCGAATTTTAGCCAGTGCTGCCAATTAGGGAATCACTTTTAACTACACAGTAAGCACATAGTTTGAAAGCTTTCGTATTCCTGGACACAAATTATTGCTATATTTCTGCCCAGAATTGTTCAGCAGAAAAGTCAGGTTCCTTTTGCAAGGCGACACTAGACCACACATAGCATAACTTATGCATGAGAGTCCAGAAAGCTCATGTAGAAAACTTCTTGATCTTTACTCTTCTTTCTACTCCCCAATGGATTACCGATTTGTTGTTTCGATGTTTATGTGAGCCGTACACATAGTACAAGTGAGCAACAAACGTAGGACAGCAGTTAACACTTGAGTTCCATAGGGATGTCAAACGCATAACAAGAAGAACAGGGACCTGATCGTACTTCATCACAATGACCGTAGAAGTATAAAAGGATTAAAATGACCGTAAACGAATAGTTTGATTGCTGAATTCCACCTAGAAATCTAAACACTTGCGTCAACTGATTGTGAAGAACACACTGCTGAAGAAATGAAAGAAGGAAAGTAAGCAGGTGAGTATGTTTGGAAACAAGTAACCATGATGGCCATGAGTAGGAAAACTAATACACTTAACCAACTGCTGAGCTTCGAGTCACTGGTTAGAAGATCCAAATCGTTGGCCAGCGGTGAAAATCGCGAAATGTTCGTCGATCGTGAGAATTGTGAAGAAATGATTAATGCGGCAGCAAACAACAAGGCAGACAGACATTTATCATGGAACAATTCATGGATACGCGCCGAAACGATCGCATCCGAAATGAGTTGCTTAGCACATACGATCGTGAATCATTCCACTTACCAAGGCGACCGCACGGGTAAGCAGGGGCCGAAGTGTTACGTCTTATGACGAAAACAAGGAGGTTGCATGCAGGGGCCATTAAAAATAGCAGAGATCCAGCAAGTTCTCATTGGTATTGTACTCTCAGTAATTCATTAATTGTAATGTCTCTGGAGTTACTCTTGACCGAACAAATGCTCCCATAAGGGAAAGTTCCAACACTTGTTTTTTTCTTGTCTTTTTGGTATTTTTGTTTCTGGGCTAGTTTGAGATAATGTGCAGCTCTTGCTTGTGATTTTGCAATTTTTTAAGAGGAGAGTGCGAAATTTACGATTTGAAAATGCAGTGGTCAGGGTTAACAGATAAATTACGTGAACGGTACTATCTTTTTTTTAGAGCGGTACAAAACGTTAGATTCTCTGTTTTCTAGAGATTTCAAATCTACACAGGTAATGAAGATTCTTTTGAAACTTGAGCCGTACTTATAGCGCAATTTGTTTAGTGGCTCATTTACGGGAACTACCGTTGTACTTAAGCAGGAGATTCCATGGGAGATGTCAGACGAATAAATGAAACGCGTTGATAACCGTAAGGAATTTATCACCTTAGTTTCCGTGTTGAATCCTAAGTGCTCGATATTATTCTGTTATTCCGACTCTTCCCATATGTTCAATTGAACGCGTGAAAAACATGAGATTCCTCCTTGAAATAAGATTGTGCTCATAATGTTTAACGTTTTGTTTTCTGCCTTCTGTAATTTTCATGGCAGGTTGCTAAGCGAAATACAACCACAACGTTGCTGAGATATTTGCAAAACTCTGGACTGCAGGTGTCTATGGTGGGTAACGAACGCGCTATTATCCTTTCCGGGGAGTAACGCGCTCACCACCACACCATGCAGGCCCTTTGTTTCGCCTGTCTCTCAGCTATTTCTATCGATCTTTTTGCCACAGCAATCACCCGTCTGCGGTGTTGATCTGGGGAGCGCAAATCGCCATAGAACCCAGTTAAGCTATGGCTGTAGTTGAAATCATAGAAGGCAGAAAACAAAACGTTAAACATTGTGATTTACAGGAATCGGGAGCGATGAAAAGATGGTCGTAAAATCGAAGTGGTGGTGATGAATTTCTTATGGCTCTTATTACGATGCCCGGTCAATATTCTACATTTATGCTTAAGCATTAGAAGTATCACTTTCATATTATTCATGTATACATGTATCCTCTTCAAAAAAGAGTAGAATTACTTCTGCAAGAATGAAACCGCTCTTTGCCGAATATGATAAAGAGGACACAGTGCTTCCTTGAATACCAGAAGCGTAGATTTGTTCTTAAACACCTTCTACTTGTTACGCTCACACTAATTTCTTACAAAATATTTGCTCCTATAATTCCACTGAGGTGTGAGTGTAAATTTTTTATGCCTTAAAACGGCGGTGTTATTCTGTAAGATATTCTGAGGATGAGTGATGGCATGCATAACACTGGGAAAACCACAATAATTTCTTTGTTAGACGGTTACCATCTAACGAAGACATTGTTACATGCAAAATATGTATACAAATTAAACTCCGACCAGCGTGCTAATTGTAATAATGGATGATAACCAAATGGTAGATAATTTGGAGCAGTTCAAATGGGGCGGCCGACGTCGTAGGGAACAGTCGAGTTGTTGGAACACGAAAACCGTCACGACAGGACGTGAAAGCACAAGTATTTTAATGCTGAGTTTGGCCGTCTTATCAAAAACTGTTCTTTAATGGTGGGATATGATGGAAGAAAAACCGCGTACAGTTCCAAATTGTAATACGTAAAAATTTCCAAGTATCTTTAGTAGAAGAGCCCGTAGAAAAAAATTAGTACGAAAAAAGTCTACGTAAAAATATGGAGGAAATTTTTATAGACGGTGCAGAAGATCGCGAAAGGTCTAACAATGGAGTGCTACATCGGAGCGACGTGACAATGATATTCATTACACATCGAACACTATTTATCTAAGCAGAGATTCACCATTATTAGGTCCACGATTTTTGTTCTACACCTGTGAAAAAGAAATGTTTCAGTGTGAATCTTATATAAGACTTTTCAAAAGAAAAATGAAGCCTTTGTATCATTAAATTACTAACATGCTGTAGTTTGATAGTATACTGTTCTACAGAATCCTCAGCTTCTTCCGATAGAACGACTTCGTCTCACCGCAGAAACATGCAAATCCTTCGAAAAAGGAATCTAAAGCGCTTAATAATTGTTGATTAATTACCAGCCGATAACATAGGATCAGGATAAATAGTTCTCTTTCGTTCTCGGATTAACTTTACCTTAGGCAAAGTAGCACTGCTACTGCTATCACGACCATCAACACTGTTTCGATCAGCATCGACAATTCTGGATAACGACCGTGTTCAACTGATGGCACCTAAAGTGTCTAATATTTCCACATAAATATAGAAATTTCTGTGTATAATCATGGATAGCTTGTCTGTCACTACCACAGAAAATGCGGGTCAGCTGTGGTGAAATTTTTAGGAAGCAACTCAAAAAGTCAACTCATTGTTGGATTTAGGCCGGTTAATTTTGCTGCACATAATCCAAGCTTCATACACTTAAACAGCTGGTAGCTTGTGCTTGGATACAATCACATTTATACAGAATGTACAAGCACAATAATTCTCGATTCAGATTTTTTTACTAAGTTCGTACTGATCGGTACTGATCAATAATTCGCCACTTTCTTTAAAAGCACGCACAATGTTGCTATGGTAAAATTTTTCACAGTAGCTCAGGTTTCGGTGGATTTCGAATTCTTCAGAGCCAAGTGAGGTCAACTTTTCCGCAATTTAATCAGCAAAATTCCTTCATAAACAAAAAAAGACACCTGTTCTCCACTGCACTGGAGACAAAACTGCGTCATTGCACACTCACCATTTTCTGAATCCGCTAAGCATCCACGTGAGGCGCGACCGGCTTGAGCACACGTGGACGAACAATGAGTTTCTCTCACTTTAACATGTCAGTCCAAAGCATTGTATCATATCAGTATCAGACTATGCGTGGTAAAGAGGCGCAATCACCCCTGCAGGTTATTTCTTGTTTCCTTAAAATTATTTGAAACGTTCCGTGGGTCTTACGCTCTGGAGTTTCAGGCTCCTGCACTAGGATGTTCGCTTTTACCTCAAAACCTTTCCCGTAATGTCTGTGCGTTCTACGCGCGTTTGGTGGAGTATTTTGTTCAACTCTACGCTTACCGTATGGGAGTTCTTCAATACGGACACATAGTGGCCTACCAGTTTCTACAATATATTCGTCTCCGCATGCTTCACAAGTTATTTGGTACAGCGTAGCCGAAATCATGCAAAAGCCAACTTTGTCGTTAGGGGAAATAGTGCAGTTTTTCGTTATGTATAAACTGTCAAACAAACGTAGTAATATTTCGAAACCGACTTTCTCTAAACCTCGGTTCTCGAATGATTCGAGAAGATGGATCACTGAGGAAGATCTGGCTCGACACTAAGGCGAAGACGCAACGTCGAGGCGAACAACAAGCATGGACCATCGATTCGGATCATCGGCTCTGAGAAAGACGAAGACGTCGAAACGTTAGCCGAAAATAAATATGTTTATCAACCTCGTGCAAGCTTATCAAGAAAGAATACATGTCAAACAAACGGTTATGAATTAAGTGGTGTCTTAGAGTGCCCAGTGGTATTTCAATCATTGTCTTCGATTTGTCTAGACCTGCCCTTTTTGAGCAGCGTTTTCCAGCTGCATTAATTTCGTTGGAAATTAAGAACAGAATAAAGCGGATCTTATTCTCGTTGGCACATCGCTTAGGGGCGTGGTTCATTCTCTAAGCCTGTCCCGAGGAGCTACCGTTTCGCTGATGCTATTTTAGCAATCTCGTGGGGCTCATCAAGAAAACAGTGAATTAATGCAAAAAATAGAGTCCAAAACAACAACGAGCAGAAACTCATCTGCATACTACAACATCCATTTTACTGAAAAATATAAACTCAAAAATTTCGCGGTAAAGAAAAGACGAGTAAATAACGATTATCCAACGATCTACGTGATTATGTAGAGAAACTGTTAGCAAATGTATAGGACGGCAAGAAGGAATTAGTGACAAGACGTCCCCTTGTAAACTTAACTAGCCAAAAACGCTGCAGTCCCCGGAGTTTTGAAATTGAATCAGGATTGCTCTCCAGTCGAAAACTCACTTTTCCAATGGACGGTTTTTGCATATTATTCGGAATAAGAAGCCTAATTCATTGCCTTCAGCGAATTTGCAAATCCTACGCCTCGCATGTTAATAGGAAGATTTATACAATACTATTTGCTTTGTTGACAGGGTCGACTTTCTGTTAACCTCAGCATTGGAATATGAATGTGCCGTTTTCTTCTTCAGCAATCGCGAGGTTTTTAAACAGCATACATTTACTTCCATAAAGAAAACACAATACTGTTTTGTGTTTTGTCTGTATTGTGTTTTCTTTATGGGACTATTTGCTTTATCCACTTATAGAAAAGGCTTATGAACTATCAAAGAAAAAAAAAGAATACAATTCAGGAGATGTAAATGGACGAAATAAGAAGAACTAGTCAGCCTCGCATTCGTTTCAGCAGCGTGTTTTGTTTTCAGGGTTTATTTGAGAACGTTTATGAATGCTTTAATGGAGCATATTAAACGCTTGGAAATTTATTCTGAACAAATGAAGGCGTGTGAGCTCAAAGTGCCCGTCGACTGAGCATCCAATGATTGTGTTCCATATTCCAAACAAGACAATTAGCGTACCTTTCACAGCTTTAAGTGTATAGATGTTCTCGATTAGAGCGACATAGAAACTAAACAATGCGTCGACATAAGTTAAACGTGTGTCACCAATCTTCGGCTTTTCTCCTAGTTCCGGAAAAATCTGAAATTTACTCAATTGAGTGTCGATCGCGTGGATTTTCTATAAACTACAGTAAAGGAAGATATAGAGTTTTAACAAGACTTATAGCATTTTACGATTACACTTCATTAAAATTATAAATTGCATTTTACTCCGAGGACAGTAGCTGGTAATAACAAACGAAGTTCTTCGGGTAAACCAACGCATTCTGCTGTGTGGAACATTACTCCTGTATTCTACAGAAAGAGCGTCAATGAAAAAAGTCAAAAGAATGAATTGTTAGGCCACAGAAGTATAACATTAAATCAGTTTGGAAGAAGTAGGCATGTATCGTACTAACAACTGTGTGCAGATTATAGTGACATCTATGCAAACTGATAAAACTCTCTGAGTTTAAATATGGGTTGCGTTACCACCAAGAGAGAGGTTAAAATACGAGTTCTTTTTTCAGGACATCGTTAGACTAAGGCGCGTGTGAAGTAGTGGTTGGAGGCTCCACTGTGAAATACACGTGGAGTCGATCCTCGTATCTATGGCCCATCAAGCCTTTTCCGGGGTCGGCAATTGGTACCAGGCTTGTCTGGGAGGATGGCAGGCTCGATACATCGGTAGGCCACCGCGACTCATTGTAAAGGCTAGATATGCATTCAATCACCTCCAAACTATGCTTAATGAAATCGAATGCATGGCGCATCCCTCAGTGAGATCAACGCCGAGAGCGTTATCCTTTTACCCTTTAGAAGTGTTGACGAATTCGTGGTGCAACGTTTAACTGGAAAATTTCGCCTCGGTGAATTCAATTTTGATGATGAGGGACGTCGGAGCTGTCCTTCTGCCATTGAATACGATGAATTGGGCTTCTTGTGAGCAAATATGCGAAGAATTGTTCTTGAACTTGCAAAAGGATTTGGCATGAACTTCTCAATTATTCCGCTACAGTTGAAGAACACTAGATCGAGGTATTTGTATACATATTTTGCATGTAACAATGTCTTCGTTAGATGGTAACCGTCTAACAAAGAAATTATTGTGGTTTTCCCAGTGTTATGCATGCCATCACTCATCCTCAGAATATCTTACAGAATAACACCGCCGTTTTAAGGCATAAAAAATTTACACTCACACCTCAGTGGAATTATAGGAGCAAATATTTTGTAAGAAATTAGTGTGAGCGTAACAAGTAGAAGGTGTTTAAGAACAAATCTACGCTTCTGGTATTCAAGGAAGCACTGTGTCCTCTTTATCATATTCGGCAAAGAGCGGTTTCATTCTTGCAGAAGTACTTCTACTCTTTTTTGAAGAGGATACATGTATACATGAATAATATGAAAGTGATACTTCTAATGCTTAAGCATAAATGTAGAATATTGACCGGGCATCGTAATAAGAGCCATAAGAAATTCATCATCACCACTTCGATTTTACGACCATCTTTTCATCGCTCCCGATTCCTGTAAATAACGCTTTCCACAGATGTTGTTTTCACTCAGGTTATCTCAATACTATCGAAGTATTGTTGCATTTATCTTAAATTCACTGCTATATGCAGAGTTTCTTTCCGAGTCAATAATGAGAATTCGTCGTCAGTGACCAATCCTATGGACCACAAAGAGCAGTGTCCACCTCCCTAATATCATTTCGTGTAAGAGCCAAATGCGATTTGTCTCCCATTCACCACTAGTGTCGGTCATCCAGGCCGCCCTCCTACACAATTCCAATTTGCCCCGGACAACACTCAAGCACTCGCTTCTCTTAAACTTGGCACCAATTCGGAACCATTCCGGACACCTCTGAACCTCTTCCAAAAACGAACCTAAAAGTAGCAAGTACAATAAATGGTAACGAAGGCTATTAAAAGTGGTAGATTTCTTCTAACATCAGCTCTCAGATCATCATCGTTCAAATATTTTTGACGCCTGTCATTAAAACATCGCTGAAAAATAGATAAGCTCCCTCTATTATTAATAATAATTAGCAAGAATTCCCATAAAGATGTGTTTGGTCTAAAAACGGATGCTCCAGTTCTTCTACTGTGTTCAATTTTTCCAATGTTTTAAATGGCTTTTGTATTCGTTTCGGCGGCAAATGACAAAGAATGTTTCTGTGAGTACTGTTTCCTATTCTGCTGTGACAAAAGTTATCGCAGCTAGGTTTTTGACCTATCAGACGTAATTGCCAAACCCTATTCTAACCTTAATGCTAATCCTCCAGGATTTATATCACCACAGTTCCAAGGTTAGGATCATTCCTCAACCGTTATAATACGGTTATACATTTCTAATATCAGTGATTGGAACGGTTGATTAATAATAATTGTATCGTCTTAGAATTGAAACCAGCCCTTCTTCGCCGTCATATCTATCGTTGCTTAAAAATCAAAATGAAATTCTGTGATGATGTCCTTTCTAAACAACGACGATAGGAAATGATCGCTCTTAAACGGCTCTGTAAAGAATTTCACCATCGCCTTTGCTTCCGAACGACGTTATCGTGACACTCACGAAGTAACCAGTGATTCCTTCCTTGTCTTTTTCTCTTTTCGCCTTCTGGAGAGGTTGTTGATATTTAGAGGGCATATTTTATGCTTTAACAAAATTTACTCCTTTGGTTTCTTCTCTGGATGTCTAACTTCTTCCACCCATTGTTGTGTGTTCGATTATTTTCTTTTTGTGCCCATCGACCAACTATTACAGTGGTTCCGTTCTTTCACTGGCCGCTTTTTGCGTTTTGCACATTGCACAATTGGCCACGGCTGCAGGATTCGATGTGCTCTCGCAACCCTTCTCAACTTTGTTCTGCGTATATGTAAAATTCGACAATTCTTCCCCTAATGAGATCTTCGCTCCTATTATTCAATAAGGAATTCAACGTTATAGAATTTTTCTTTCGTTCTATCTCACTCAATTTTCAGTTTCACATAGTTTTTCATCTAATCCAACCGGTGCACTGTTCGCCGACCAACCATATGTGACGTGAGAAAGTAGAAAAGCGTTAGGTAAAAACGAAACAAATGGGGCATCTCGTTTCATTTCGTAGGACTTCCGCATTTGAGATTATTCTTGAACAGAAATCTAATCTTAGCATTCTTGCAACGGTTTACCGCCTCTGTATTGTTCCTTATTATTCGAATATACGGAGTGTTTTTTTCCACGTTGGCCTCATTTCTTCTAACAAAAGGAAGCCATATCGATTCCTCTAATTTGGCCAGTTCTAAGCACCTCATCTTTCATAATATGCAGCAAATTTTCTTTCATCACAAGCGATGTGGCTCTAAAGACTTTGGAAAGCAGAAAACGTTTCTTCAGATAAAATTGTATGCATAAAAAGTAGTTTTTTTTTAAACCGTGAGGATTTCATCTCTGGGACATCATCCTGAATCAAGCGGCACATGTTGGTTCATGGAATCAGAGTTTCAGAAAATCAGAGGGAGATGTCGTTATGTTTTGTTCTGTTGGTCGATGTTTTCTTGGAATACACTGTTGTTGTCCTCAGTCTCATTCCGAACGATAATCCCACCGTTCTGAAAACATTGTCAATAATCTATGAGGGTGAATGCCGTCGTCGGACTTGATGAATACTATATGGGAACGGGGCTGATATGATCGCTAGCATATGGTGATGAGCGGTCAGTATGAAAGAAAAGCCGAACACCATCACTCAACCCTCTCCACTCTCATTAGCTGCTGACACCGACCGCCATGAATAGATTCACAAAAAGCAGCTAAGAGCTACAGAAGTGTTCAATCGAGCAACTGCCAAGTTTTCTCGTAAGGTTGTCACTGTACATCTTACATTACTTAGCCACAATAAGCTGATTCCTTAATGTTTTAAACTTGTTTGTATTCGCTACAAAGAAAATCTATCCCAACCACCACTAATTATTTGATTACTGAGAAAACTCTTCGTTTTTTTTCCAGTATCGAATTTCTATTAGCCTCAGCACTGGATTACAAATGCGTCGTTTTCCTTTTTATCTTTCTGCTAGTGTTTTTGAAGCATTTCACCTAGTAAATTGCGTATCAGTGTACCCTTCCAGGCTCTAAGGAAAGCGGTGCTGCCGAAACGTCGGTCACCGTTGTGTTGCATATGTTCTTTTCGTAAGGAAATAAAGCTCTGCTGTATAACATCTTCGTTTTTAATTTACTTCTGCTCATATTTGCTAATGCGAAAAATTCATTTAGTTTAACTGAAATTTCCAACAGTCTGCAAGAAATGTGAGCACAGTCTTATTTCAAGGAGGAATCTCATGTTTTTCACGCGTTCAATTGAACATATGGGAAGAGTCGGAATAACAGAATAATATCGAGCACTTAGGATTCAACACGGAAACTAAGGTGATAAATTCCTTACGGTTATCAACGCGTTTCATTTATTCGTCTGACATCTCCCATGGAATCTCCTGCTTAAGTACAACGGTAGTTCCCGTAAATGAGCCACTAAACAAATTGCGCTATAAGTACGGCTCAAGTTTCAAAAGAATCTTCATTACCTGTGTAGATTTGAAATCTCTAGAAAACAGAGAATCTAACGTTTTGTACCGCTCTAAAAAAAAGATAGTACCGTTCACGTAATTTATCTGTTAACCCTGACCACTGCATTTTCAAATCGTAAATTTCGCACTCTCCTCTTAAAAAATTGCAAAATCACAAGCAAGAGCTGCACATTATCTCAAACTAGCCCAGAAACAAAAATACCAAAAAGACAAGAAAAAAACAAGTGTTGGAACTTTCCCTTATGGGAGCATTTGTTCGGTCAAGAGTAACTCCAGAGACATTACAATTAATGAATTACTGAGAGTACAATACCAATGAGAACTTGCTGGATCTCTGCTATTTTTAATGGCCCCTGCATGCAACCTCCTTGTTTTCGTCATAAGACGTAACACTTCGGCCTCTGCTTACCCGTGCGGTCGCCTTGGTAAGTGGAATGATTCACGATCGTATGTGCTAAGCAACTCATTTCGGATGCGATCGTTTCGGCGCGTATCCATGAATTGTTCCATGATAAATGTCTGTCTGCCTTGTTGTTTGCTGCCGCATTAATCATTTCTTCACAATTCTCACGATCGACGAACATTTCGCGATTTTCACCGCTGGCCAACGATTTGGATCTTCTAACCAGTGACTCGAAGCTCAGCAGTTGGTTAAGTGTATTAGTTTTCCTACTCATGGCCATCATGGTTACTTGTTTCCAAACATACTCACCTGCTTACTTTCCTTTACTTTTTCATTTCTTCAGCAGTGTGTTCTTCAAAATCAGTTGACGCAAGCGTTTAGATTTCTAGGTGGAATTCAGCAATCGAGCTTTCGCTTTAACTTTCTGCTCTAGGAACTAGCCTTCTAGGAGGTTGCATATCTGAATATTAGAAGAGCTAAAGAGATCCTTTCCGAGTTTTAATCAGGATATCGTTTATCAGCGCGTCGCGTGTAGCAGGTGCACTAACATTTCCTGCTGTCGGACGACAATGAATTCTATCATTTTCTGGCTTTCTTTCAGAGTTGCATTATGCATTATATCTCTTGAATTTTCATCTTCTTTTCAGTTCTGTTTTTATTTTTCATACGTACGGCAGTGTTGTTTAATACATCATTAAGCTTTAAAAGAAAAAGTGTGTTTTTCACAGAAACACACTTGTTCGTATATCGCTTTCTGAAAAAAAAAACTGTGCCCTTCCGGCATGAAACCCTAAGGGCTCGCGATTATAGACAAAGGCCATCAAGAAGAACCGCTAAAGGATACTTTCATTTCAATCACACTTTAAATTATAATACATGCGATATGTCGTATAACAGATAGCGATCATACTACCTGTAATTCCGTTAATGATCGAGTGACTCGGGCGGACGCTTACAAGGTATACATTCGGCTTTGTCGAAAGCGGGACTTGCCCAATGAGCATGCTCTGCTTGCTTGATGAATACCAACAGTATGTATTCTTTCTTGATAAGCTTGCACGAGGTTGATAAATATATTTATTTTCGGCTAACGTTTCGACGTCTTCGTCTTCCTCAGAGCAGGTGATCCGAGTCGATGGTCCGTGCTTGTTGTTCGTCTCGACGTTGCGTCTTCGCCTTAGTGTCGAGCCAGATCTTCCTCAGTGATCCATCTTCTCGAATCATTCGAGAACCGAGGTTTAGAGAAAGTCGGTTTCGAAATAATACCGACAGTATCAAAGTTTTCGTAAAATATTTCTTTTTTACAATTTTCACATGGAGTATGCCATGGACCAATTCGGCAGGCTTTTTCGTGGGACCGGATATTCTTTCGAGTAGCTTGCTAACATTTATTGAAGTTCATTTGTTGGAAGCAACTACGAAACGTCTTCCACCCCACTATCCATATTTCTTCTTTTGTTCGCCTTTCCGTTGCTGTTCCTTTATGTTAATATCCTACTACTAATATTTTAGTGTTTCATGTTACCAATACTTCAGTGTTTGACGCAGATTGCACAAGAGCTGATTTTAGGAAGGCAATTTCAATTTTAGTCAACATTTCTTACTTATCTCTCCCCAATAGGCAGTGTTGGAATGTTTTTGAGAGAACTACAATGGGTAAATAGTTCATAGGATGTAAACGATTCATGCGATAATGTTTACTAGGAAGGCGTAGAGCGAGGGGTCCAGTCACGTAACGAGTGCTAATCGCATACTAATTATAATCCCAACCCAGATGCCCTCTCCACACCCGAGCCTTCGATCCCAGTCAGCCAGGCAGCCAGCCACTTTCTTCCCATATGGACTACGTCTGTCATTTATCCCTCCGTCAACTTCACATCAAAAGTGTCGAGCAAATCCTTTCGCCATTTCAATAAATTCACACGAAAACTATAGCACAGAATTACCTTCAAAAGAAATTATGTAAATGTTTAGGTGTAGTACTCATTAATATTACATCCTACGTTGTAATATCGTGTCATAAATTACCAAACGTCTACTTTTTCCACTTTGAATAGAACAATCAGGTTTGCTTCTCTAAAAATCTCTCCTTTTTTTCTTGCCGTTCACAATGTTTGAATTTTTTCTTAATATAGTATGTGTGAAAAATGTTCTCGTTGCTTCAAGTGTTGAAACTTAAGTTAAATATTTTTCTTCGCTCCACAGATTGTGATAAGGCCTTCTTTTAAAGGCGTATACACAGAGTTTCTATTTATGTAGGTGAGAAGCCGTGAGAAGAAGGCAAATGGTGTTTACCAATAATAACCTTCTTCAATATTTTTTCTTGAGGATATGATTCTCACGCTGACATTAATTTGACATAGATCTGTGCTTTGCTTCTTCTATTTATTCCTTTTCCGGACAGCATGTAATGATGCCGTAATAATAATAATAATAATAATAATAATAGTAATAATAATAATAATAAGGATAACGCTCTTGGCGCTGATCAGCCCTGAGGGATGCACCATGCATTCGACTTCATTAAGTATCGTTTGTAGGTGATTGAGTGCATATCTGGCCTTTACAATGACTCGCGGTGTCCTAGCGATGTATCGAGCCAGTGCACCTATCCTCTCAAACAGCAGTGGTGCCGATTTGCCAACCTCGGAGGGATAGAAGGCTTAGTGGGCCTTGGGGGCGAGGAACGATTCCACTGTGTGTGTTGCGGGGCTCCTCCGACCACTGCGCCGCACGAGCCCATAATGTTACCGTAAAAATTGTAATCAGTTATTTCATCCGTATCATATCTGTCACTGTGACCGCTGAGCAAAGTGAGCACAAATCTAGCACCTATAAGAAATATACGAACTGGTTGGCTGTTATAAATATATGGTACCCTGAACGTACAAAAGCATACTGTATAATGACTGGTAGTTTTAAAAATAATCGGCGTCTTTTGAAGTTCAGTTAAATGTGTACCAAATGTGCAAGATTATGACATTACAATGCCGTCGAGCAATCAAAATTTATGAGTGAGTAAATACTAGTGCAATGTTAGAAGTTTTGGCTACTCGACGTATTCAACAACAGTGTGCTCTATTTCGGTTCTTTACACGGTTCTTTACCTTTCCTTTCATCAGTTTGCAGTGCGCAATTACCCAAGATAGAAACTCGCCCATCAAAATGACTACTACCGAAATCTTACGTGGACAGAAGCTCAGCAGAGATCCAGATAAAAGCAGATGTGATCCAAACCATTTAAAAACTACTTCAAGAAAGTGGATCCTATAGAAATGCATAAACTCTGCAGGCGATACCATTGTTTTTCGCTAGCATATTCGTCTTAAGATCGATGGTGAGAAAATTCGTCTACACTACTATGTCCATCGGAAAATTCGTTGTCGTTCCCTATTCTACGATTTTAAGAACAAGAAAACCATGTGAATGCAAAATCAGAAACATTTTGTCCAGTTAACTTCAATTTTAGCTCTTAATTTCTTAACTACTCTTTCCTCGCCTTTGAGCCAACGAAACGTAATAAGAAGTGAAAAGAATGTTAAAAGGAGATTCTAGCATGAATTCTCCACTTTCACTCTATCTATGCAGTGTCATTCCTAATGTCGAAAACAGCTGCGCATTTTTTGTGTCGACAAATGTCGATACACAGAGTTTCTGCTAAAAGTTTCTTATTATGGATGTTTTGGCTCTAGAGCTTTCTTCAGATCTTTAATGATTCAAGTCGAGTGATAACAGCATTAATTCTTTGCAACTGGCGAGTGTGTTCATGGTGGAATCGAAAATCTGTGGCCCCAAAACATTAGCCACAACAAGATGGTTTTTTTGCTGTAACATCTTGGTCAAGGGCGCGCGTAGCGCAGTGGTCGAAGGCGTCCTGCGATACACGTGGGATCGATCCCTTCGCCCCAGGCTTGCCAAGGCCTCTATCTCTGCGTGGTTGGCAAATTGGTAAAAGACTTGTCTGGGAGGAAAGCAGCACTGGACCGATACATCTGTAGACCACCGCGAGGCATTTTATAGGCCAGGTATGTGCTCAATCACCTCTAATGATGCTTAATGAACTCGAATCCATGGCGTATTATTCAGGGATTGACCAACGTAGCGAGCTTTATTCTTTATCCGTCAACAACTTCGTCTAAGCATGGCGATGCAACAAAATGCCGATTATTCACGTCAAGATCAAATGAAAGTTATTTTTAAACCATCTGTTGTGGTTTGTTTGCAAATGAATATAGACGCTAGGTCGATCCCGTTCCAAATGCGTTGCTGATCCCGCTTTCGTGTTCAAACTAATAGTGGTCTGAACGTTCTTTCAACCTAAGTAAGCACAAATAGAAAGCGCCGTTGTTCGCCGCATTTCGTCTGCAATGTCGGACGATCGAGCGGACTCGATAGTCGCATCGTTGTATGCTCAGCTTATAGTCAGTTTCAGTCTTCTTAGATGTTAGTTTTAGCCTGTCATTGTAACCCTAAAACTCTATTCCAGAGATTCATGCTTACAGCTCCTATATGTTGTCACTACCGAGAGGCGCATTTTTGCTTGAATGATGTTTGCGCTTACTGCTTAGATGAAGCTGTGTGGTGTGTTAAGCCGCCTGATGTGCTGTACACTTCACATCAATCATTTGGAACGCTATAACTTCTTTTCCGTTGTTGTATGTATTTGAGTTTCTACTCCTTTTACGGAGTTACTGTTCGATCATAAGTCTGATGCATGAAAGTTTAACAAAACAATATATCGAACATATCACCGAGTAGCATGGGCGTAGCGCAATCCTTAGAGACACTTTGCAATAGATATTTTGTTGTTGCTTCGGTGCACGCTCAGAGATCACCAATCCCTCCACGAAACCGGTATCGAGAAATTGGAACCGGACTGGTTTTGGAATGTAAAACACTGATTTGATACATTGGTAAAGCCTCTACGAAGATTAGTGTCGTCGAATGTATAGCGTATCCCTCAGAGATTGACCAAAGCCGAACGCTTTACGCTTTACCACCGCGATACATGTCATCAAACCAGCGGAATTCTGACTATGCTCGAAAATGTTACTATACTTTTACGGTAGATTCATGCAAAAAAGTTAACAAGGTAGTAGTCAATTTTAAATTTTGGCATGGTCGAATAGAGATTATTGTTATCTCACGGTATTGGCTCAGCCAGAACAGTTCACCGATAAGAAGTCAATCTATGAATGTATGAAAGGAGCCGCTTCGAGAGGTCCATAAACTACTGATATCGATTCGCTATCGGGTCAATTCGAAAACGCAAAAGCTTTGTGTGAACAGCAAAACCTAACGATTTAGCACTTCTATCGCTGTCACGAAAATGGGCACTAGTGGCTCAGGTTTACATTATTGGTTACCATCATTTATTGACAAACCACCTAAGGGAGCCGATTTTTTATCTTGTCATTGCTTAAGAAACGTCATCTCTCATTCGTCCGTGGCAATCAATTTCTCGCAGCAATTTACGTAGTAGTGTTAGCATCGCGTGCATCCATAAAATTCAACCCTGATGTGAGGATAAGACTAACCGCAGCTATATTGTGCATTTTATCTCGCAGTTCTATACGATCTTTCTTAGCTACGAGATCACATCTCAAATTACCGGAGGCTCGCTATTTTTTTATCGAATTCAGAAAAATTCGGAACAAATGTGATGTACTTTTCCTAACCGTCTTCAATGGCCTTCAATCTTCTTATGGAGATTAGCGTGTTCCAAAATATAACGATCAGCACTGAAATTCAACTTTCAAATACAAGAAATCCAAGTCTTTGATTTTTGTAAACAAAATAAATAAGTATTCATATGAAGGAAATATATGTAGTCGATGACACCGTTAAAAAACCGCATCGGCCAACATTTTTCTCCCAGCATTCGCGTTAGAAGTCCAACTAAAACTGGTGTATTCGTAAAACTTTCCATTCAGCCTCAGTGTTCTCGTCGTAAGTTTAGTAGTCACAGAACTTCTGGTCAACACTCAATCGTAAAGCTCTTAGGTGTTCTAGTGAAATGCTTAGCAACCACATCTGTAGATGCTGGACATGAACAAATTCGAGGTATTTAACGATATCACTTTGTTTCACAGCGTAATTTGTATGGTCGTTGGAAAAAGAGTAGTACAAAATGTAAACATAATTTCTTACCAGTACAAAGTACTCTGTAGTGATTTGTTAAACAATAGTATCGATGTGAGGTACGAATTATCTACCTACGTAGGCAGTAGTCAATCGATGGTAACTCACGTCGTCACATCGCACTATGTGGCCTGACGCGCGCGCTCAATTACGCAAGACGCCGAGCGACGACGAGTACCGGCCGACCATGGCTACATCAATCGTACTCGTTCTTCCCTTTCTCTTCACAACTATTATTCTGTCTCTCTGTATTTTCCTGCACAACTTCACAATCATTTCAGTTTCGGATTGCTTCCTAAAAAGCTGCTGTTGATCGCTGCTGCTCAACACTTAAAAATGTACTCAGCATGCAGGCCAATTTAATCAGAGACTATCAGATGACGTGTTGTCGTCCAGTATCTAAACAATGTACATCTAATTTGCGAGTATTTCTTTGACTAGAGTCATACGTGGAATAAATCGCAATGAATTGAAAAAAAGGATGAAGGATAAATCTCTCGGCGCTGATCAATCCTAGAGGGATGCGCCATGCATTCGACTCCATTAAGCATCGTTTGAAGTGACTGAATGCATATCTGACCTTTACAATGACTCGCGGTGGCCTACAGATGTATCGAGCCAGTGCTGCCATCCTCGCAGACAAGTCTGGTACCAATTTGCAGACTCCGGAAGGATGGAAAGCTTAGTGGGCCTTAGGTGCGGAATCGATCCTATGTGTATTGCAGCGCGCTTTCGACCACTACGCTACACGCGCTCCTTTATCAGATTGAATTATATCGGGAAATATTGTGGAAATGTGGTTATCAGTGTTGTTGTTATCGCTTTTTCTTTCACGTATTTTATTAAGCAATGCTTTTTACACAGTGATGTTAAAGTTTGCATCGGAATTCTTGTCGAATGTTGTTTAGTTAGTATTGATACAGGGAATTTCGCTAATCCCATGGTTTTTAGGACGGCTAGTTCATCTCCTAAGATTACAATGTATGTATTTGAGCTTCTCTCTTTTAACTTTGTGCCCCTGATTTCTCTTGAGTTCGCGTCGGATCATCCTCGTTGTTTTCTTTCACACGATAAAGTGTTTTCTTTCGGTTCTGTGTTGTTTTGTAAATTCCATGTATATATATATATATATATGATGACAGTCGATTTTAGCGGATTTACTCGATTATTGTCTTACATTGTATCACTGCTATACATTCAACTCCTCAAGGAATTCCGGTACAACACGTGTGGTGTTGATGACTATTGATCGATATCTGCAAGCGCTCGTTGACCTCTGTGCCCCCCCCCCCCCCTCTCAACCAATTCGATATGTGGCGTTGGAAACGAAATTTGTCGTATTCTTCTCCTTCTTCTGCTTCACCTTCACACCTCGTTACCTCATTTTCTCGATTATTGTCGTTCTCTCCTTACGTTCTTGAAGTCACTCATGCATGTTGGTGCTGTTAGTTGGTTCACGAGCCGTCGTAGTCGTACGTAATTGCTGTTTTCTTCGAGCTCACTGATAAAACTACTCTCCCACAACTATACGATTCTTTAACTATTCTTCTTCATAACACCCATACTTCTATGCTGTTTGTCCGTTTTTCTGTTGATTTGCTCTTATTCTCTGCACTCATGTCACTCGTATTTTCCACTCATTTAGTTCTGTCCTCATTCATCGTTTCTTTCTTTTCTTTTCTTTCTTTTATGGCTTTCTTTTCATCACATGCATTGTCGGCAAAGATGCTTTAACGATCCGATTAAAGGCATAAATTAAAGGTTAGTGTGTTGGTTAGCGCCGTTCTTTCCATTGTTTAAGAAATCGATTTGGCGCTTTCACGTTGGTCTCATGAGGCTTCTAACACTCTACTTCTTAGTTATTTCTGTATTTCAACGTCACAGCTTTCTTTAGGCATTAGTTTTCGTGACTTATTAAGTACTTTTTACTCTATAATATTATGCATAGTTTTCAGCTCTACTTGGTTAACTACTGGTATTAGCCACATGCCACATAAAGAAGTTATCATCTACCGTAACTGTACTGATATTCAGGAAATATTAAAGCTTTCTTCCCCTTTACCTAGTTCTTCTTTATTCGTCCACGTATAGGAATAACGTTGGTTCTGTTTACTGGCTGGATTTGCCCTAACTACATTCTGGAATGAATATTTTCCTTGAGGGGCCAGTTCTTCGTTACGCTCTTTTCTTCTGACCTCCGTTCCGGAGATTGTATCTCTCTGTGTTTTCTGGCCTCCTCATCGCTCGAACTCATCACGAAACGAACGAAACGGCCGTAATCTGCACGCGCCATAAATGTTCACCTTCAGTTCCTCTTACGTATTAAATTTCTGTTGTTCAATGGTTCCCATTCATTGGAAACTGTTGTAAATTCTATCTAAGTCGGTTAAAGTACCGTGTGCCCATGTATGAGAATGTAACGAGGGATTTGTTATTGAGACGAAACAGTCACCTCTATGCATTGCGGATGTCGCTGTTCCTTTAAGGAGCTTTTTAAACGTAACGTGCTTAACAGTTTTCGAACCGACCGTCTTTCAACCTAGGTAGTAAAATAATCAACAGGATTTGAAATTGTTGAGCTTACATGAGGCCGATAGAGATATTTATTTCGGCTAACGTTTCGACACATTCGTCTTTATCAGAGCCGATAATCCGAGTCTATGGTCCACAGTCGTATTGTCCGCCTATTATGCTTATTAAAAATTCCTGATATGTTGTTATTTCATTACATAATAGAATCAATATCTTAGAAACTAAATACACCTTATAGGGGGTGGATAGCACAGTGGTAGTGATGCTGATTATCATTAATAAGGTGGTGGTTCCATCCCCTCCCCCCTAAGCTAACCAAGCCTCTCATCACTCCGGGGTCTGGAAATTGCTACTGGACTTGTGCAGACGAAATTACCTGCAGCAATCTGAGTGGGAACTGTCAATCCTAGCTATCTACCGGTTCTAGGAAGAATCGACTCGATCAGCATTTTACAATATTCATGACGAAATGGAAATCCTCAAGCAGCAGTCGAAGCCACACTTAAAAGTAGGAGGACCTTCGTGAATGATGGATGAGAAGAAACGGATCGAATATGAGAGGTGCTGGGATCCGCACAGTGGACATGAAGACGGGTCGCATAAAATAAAGTAGAAAGCAGTACTCCATATGAGTGGAGTGTCAACATTTAGTGAACCTAGAAGTATCTTCTTCGATTATTAAGTGAACACGAAAAAAGGCTTATTTAAAAAAGAAACTAAAAAGAGAGTTAACCTAAGGTCGTTAGGAAGTAATTCTTTTGATTTGACTATTCGAACATTAGAGGAAAGAAATGCACCATCTCTTCACGTCGATTGTGATTTTATGAGGTTCTCATCTAGTTAATTTTTACTTTGCATAGAATTTGGGTTCTCGATGTCGATCGATTCGGTGACGATATACTCGAACTCATTGAACTCTTTGAGCTCATTAGACTGATGTCCACTCAACTATTTCAAGAATCTACTGCATTGTCTTGTCATCTCTTTATAATCCTTGGCATGGCCGATGACTAATCTGGCCTTTTCTTTCCTATCATAATGTAGTACGGATCGAGGATGACGCTATCCTTTCCCGTTTAGCTGAACTGTTTCGCCTTCCTACATCTCCCTTCTTGGATACGTGACTTTTATCATTGTCTTACTTCCTGATAGTGTGGTTATATTTTGGCAATCGGCAGTTAACGAACCATCTGGTAGGTAGCACAGACATTCGTTCTAGTGCTGATTCGATGAAGGGCGTTAATTAACCTTCTCTAACGGGTAATTGCCGTTACGACTTACCTGAATGCATGACATGTTTATAGGCTTCCATCATGGACCCCTAATGGTCCTGAACAGGTGCTCAACGCTGTCAAATGTCGATGTATGTATAGTATTGATTAGCATTTTTTTGAGCTTTGACAGTGATCTGTTCCCTAAAAGAATGTTTTCAAAGTTTTTATTTGAACAATCCAAGTTTTTAGATTAGCTTGTAGTATGTTGACATATAGCTAGTGATAGAGCGTCGTCAATTCCATTCGATTGCGATTTCATTTTTAGGAATACAAAATAACCATGACAACAGTAATCAATTCCTTACGGGTTACATTCGTCGACTAGCTGAATAGGTTGTTCTTGCAGTTCCTGTAGCCGGTGTAGCAAGTTTTCTATAAACTTAAGTATCATGTCGTTGTATATTTCATAGTACGTCACAGAAGCTGCAAATTTGTTATTTTGCTAAGGACGTTTAGTGTTTTAGATTGATATCAATCTTTTCGAAACTATCGGACGAAAACCGTCCAGTGCTCAGCCAAAATGATATCTAAATAGCAATATTATATTGGACTGTGAGTTGTATGCTAGTGGTAATAGTAAGATGTTTTATCAGTTCTTTTTCACTGAGCCCTATCAGTCTTTATTCGTCCCTTCATCCATGAGCCACCCAAACGATGACCGTTCTTGTGGAATCGTTCGATCTGTAGTGAATTTGTTTCCAAAGAACCGAATCATCTACTGATTGGTGAACAATCGCAATGCAGCACTGTCTAAATAAACATTTGTTACTTTAGTTAACGTATTAGTAAAATATAGTGGTGGTGTATGACCAACATTGTGAACTTTTTTTCCCTTTTTTCCATACATGTTTTTTGTGCATTTTCTCGTGGATGATGTGTTTTTTTATGTTCGATTACAATAATGTCTAGGTTTCAGCTCGCTAAGGATATCACACCGTTGAGTCGCAGGCTATGTGCCGCGTCCTCAGAGAGTGAATAGCAGAAAGTGGATCAGTCCCGAACCAGAAGCTACTGTGAACTGACCTAGAAATGCAGTTTCATTCTAGGAATGTGTTCCATATCTCAGATGCTCCGCACTAAATTATACGTCAGCATACACGTAGCGGTATTTGTGGATTGTGCGTGCATGCGAATTATATCCTGCTCATCGATTCGGATGAAATTCTGCAATAAAACGCGGGAGGAGTAAATGGAATGCACTTTAAGATCCACCAACGTCTAATCCAAATATTCAGTCCAAGAAATCTGGAAAACACCTATGCGTTCCGATGCGCTGTCTACTCAACTCCTCAGAAATATAGAGCATAGTAAGATAGCCGTAGGTGTCCTGTAACTAAAACACCGTAATTTGAAGCACCTCACGCGAAAATGGTGCCAACCGGGCGCTAATTAGCAAGATTGTAGATGCTGCCACAGGCAATTCCAAAAACATAGCATTTGTTGTTTTCAACACTTCATTCAGCATTGTATGTTCAGAATTTAATGTTTCCTAGCTGAACTTCTCGGGAAAGGGAACGTTGGACAAAGATTACGCACTTAACTAACTCACTATTGAAAAGACGGATTCCATTTGACGAACAGCGCAAACTAGATTAACGATGATGTTTACTCTGATGACGGTAATGTACAGAAGAGTAGCTGTATTGACAACTTGATAAGCATTGTTGAAAATTAGATCGAGCTTTGCTTTCGAGGGGTCTTTGTCTTGTATTGACTGCGAATCAATCCTTTTTGTCTTTAAAGGTTATAACATAGCAAACTCGACAGTTATTCATTTCACTTTTTTTCTTCAACGGTTACCGTCTTCTTAAGATGTCTTCAACAGCGAACAGTTTGAATCCATTATTTTGTGACATGTTGACTAAATGTATACTTTCGGTTCGACTTATGTGTAACTTCGGATGTTGCTAAGAGAATAAACACTTTGATAATGTAGTACCGGGCGCGTGTGGCGCAGTGGTCGGTTGCACATACTTGGAATCGATCCCCGCGCCCATGGCCCACTAAGCCTTCCATCTTTCCGGGTTCGGCAAATTGGTACCAGAACTGTCTGGGAGGATGGTATCACTGACCTGATACATCGGTAGACCACCGCGAGTCATTGTGAAAGTTAGATATACATCCAGTCACCTCCAAACGATGCTTAATGAAATCGAATGGATGGCGCATCCCTCAGCGATTCGTCAACGCCGAGACCTTTATCTTTTTTATCACTTTAATATAGTACTGCGGCCCAGCCCAATCAGGTGCTCGTTCGACGCCATTGCGAACCAACCAATTTGCTCGTCTCTTCAGTGTCGGGAAATTAAAGCCAGATTGTCTGGTACAGGGTCGCTCCCTCTATTCCATGTGAGAACGCTCTAGGACGGCTATCCCAGGATTTCAAGGAGAATAGATTCGAGTGGCATTCATCTACATTCCTGACGAAGAGGAGAAAAAGTTCTCAGGAAGCAGCCAGATCCACACGCAATAAAAGTTCGAAGACCTTCGTGGATGGTGGATGCGAGGAAACAAACCGATTGGAAGAAGTGCTGGGATCAGCACTGTGGGGTACATGTGAAGTCGGGTTATGTAATACTTATTTGGATACTTGGATGGCCCGTCTTCACTGGTTGTGAGGGCCCCAGCATAATCTCCATTTTTCGGAGTTTTGGTGGTTCAGCCATTGTGGTTCTTTTGAGTCTTGAGCTCAGTCTAGCCAAAGTCTGCCCCACGTTGTCTCGAGTCATGTAATAGAAAAATAAAGACATCTAAAAGCATACATGTTATTCCAGCGGTCTGTGTTCCGCCACTTTCTTGTGAGTGTGATTTGCTTGGAGTTGACAGTGTGGGACGGTTGACCTGTTGGTCTAATGGAGTTGAGTGAAATTCCAGTTTAAATAGGATTCATCGGCATGCGCTATTGTCCTCACGCATGCGCAGGCCACATTCGCTTCATCGAAAATTTGATTTCGCGTTCGTATTTGTGTATTTGGTGCTTCTGATAACTACGTATTTGCTCCAGTCTGTATATTGTTGCGCCCATTGATTTAGTCCCATTTATTACCCAAATCACTCGTTTTCTACTTTTGCATGAACCTAAGAATTTGTAACTGGTTATCATTTCATTCCCTTTCGCCTACAGTATCCAAATTGACAACACGCATGAAAAATGATTCTTAATTTTCGACATATAGAAGTTAGCCGATTTCCTTTTTACCTTTTTTTAGGTCTATCGTCATTCACGAGGGACTTCCCCTATCGTCCCTATCGTTCGTTTCATGTCCTCATTACCCGTTGTAACCAGTTTGTCCGATCACGATGGTGAGCGTGCAGTTGGTGCATTTGCACTGGTGACGACTTTACTAGACATCTCCCCACATGACAAAAGCCTCTGTTTACGAGTCACTTTGTTGTCCATCCATTGTCTCTCAGAATTCTCCTACACCACATGGATTTATTTTTTTCTTCATACGCCGAGTGTCGACCACTTCCGGATTCGATGCCACTTTCGTGTCCGGATTTCGATAGTCATCGTTAAGTCTCTATCGCGGGTCACTCCAGGCTGGTCCATTGTAACTTTCTTTTATATTTTTTTTGTTTTCATTTTACGATGATTACCAATTATGTGCTGTTTAAAAACGTTCGTTATCGTTTTTTTTTGTTCGTTTCTGCGTGACTTAACTCATGTTTTTATCGATCGGTGACGATTTTATTTATTACTCATCTAAAAATTTTTGAGAGGTTGTCATCTTTAGAAAAATGCGTTGGAGGTGACAAGCGAACGCGTTCGAAATGCCTGATCTTCATTCAATCATATTTCTTTCGGTGTTGATTTCTCTACGATTCTCTGAAGCAGAAGGTGAGTACCTCATTTCAAATGTTTCATTTATTTTCGGTTTGTTTTATTATTATTTGTTTACTTTAATTGGATTATTATTTACGTGTGGTGTTTATCTGCTAATCGATTACATCCTTCTGATCCGTCATTTGATTACCGTCTATCGCCATCTATTTTCAACTTCCACTTCTCTATCGAATATTTTCGATCCGTAAACAAAACTATGAATCTTGTCTAAGAAGAAATGATCTGTTTTGACATGGATAGCGCTCAGAATGGACGATAAGCCCTCTGTAACTAGTCAATAGTTGAGGCAATTTTGTCTTCGCGGGCAATTAGCGGAATGAATTGCGCCCAGAAGCTCATCATCATCATCAATGCTAGAACATCTGTTCATTTTGAGTGTTTGAAAACCATCGCAATCTTTATGGATGCCAAGCTTTTGGTAATTCAACAAAGTCCAGATTGAAAATAATGTGTTACTTGACCTGAGTCCACATGTCGGTTGAACATTCAAGCGATATCAACCACTGTATCAAAAATTAGAATGGGATTGTGGAGATTATGAACTTGTATATGGGTTGGCGGTTACCACGTGATTCTTCGCACCTTAGGATGAGCATTAGGATCAGTGGATTTTTGATAAGATCAGTAAAGCAGACACGTTACAGCATTCAAGACAATATTATTCTATGGCACTTTTTCTTGTAGCTCCCCATTGTTTCCCTGCTGAAAATATTGTTATATACGAGTGTTTTCCTGAATTAGTAAGCCTTCCACTACAGTATAAATGGCTGTGTTTAGGTCAGTAGTGCAAGATTTGCAGTTCTAACAAGTGTTCTTTCCTTGCTAGAAATTAAAGCGTTTAAAATTGTGTCTGTTTTTTTTATCCGCTTGGTATAAATGCAAGAGGGTGTTTAATTTATGCTTCTATGATGGTTTAAAAGCCCACATTGTTGTTAAAGGCATGCTTTTTTCTTCAATAGAAAAAGAACAGATATAATCGCTTATTTGAATGGTTCAGTGACGTATACACTTTCGAAATTACTGAATAAATCTTTAATAGTAAAAATGGTACTTATTGATTTCTAGGTATAACCCCTCCTAACGGTTTCCCCTCTCATCATTGGTATGAGCTGTTCCTATGGGCTACGAGGTACAGCACGGGGTTCATCCCTCGGCAGGGTCTCCCAAGCTGGGAAGGAGTCTGCCGTTTCCATCAAGAAGCCTAGCTAGGAGTAAACCAATACTAGGATCGACCACCGTCGTGGTATCAAAGTCGCATGGTGGCAAATCTTTCTCTGATCCAAAAGAGCAACGACTGCGTGGAGTGATGACGACCTAGGGCTTCGCCTCGGCTGGCGTCGAGACTCCGGAGAACCACAGTAGCTAAACTAGCAAATGTCAAGAGAATGAAAATTATGCAGGGGTCTGCACAACTAGTGAAGGTGAGCCATCCAACTATCTAAGCAAGTATAGATATGAGCTGTGAGTTGTTTACTAGTACTGCATAGGTATGATAAGTTTTTAATGAGCGTACTTTATCCTGCTGATTAGGTCAGCAATTGTTTGTAGCACTACATCCTTCCACGTGGATGCGAAACTGTTATGGTAATGCAACCACAACGTTGCTGAGATATTTGCAAAACTCTGGACCGCAGGTGTCTATGGTGGGGAACGAACGCGCTATTATCCTTTCCGGGGAATAACGCGTTCACCACCACACCATGCGGGTCCTTTGTTTCGCACGTCTCTCAGCTATTTCTATCGATCTTTTTGCCACAGCAATCACCCGTCAGCGGGGTTGCTTACGCTTAGTAACCTGCCGTGAAAATTATAGAAGGCAGAAAACAAAACGTTAAGCATTGTGATTTCAACTACAGCCATAGCTTAACTGGGTTCTATGCCGATTTGCGCTCCCCAGATCAACCCCGCTGACGGGTGATTGTTGTGGCAAAAAGATCGATAGAAATAGCTGAGAGACGTGCGAAACAAAGGACCCGCATGGTGTGGTGGTGAACGCGTTACTCCCCGGAAAGGATAATAGCGCGTTCGTTCCCCACCATAGACACCTGCGGTCCAGAGTTTTGCAAATATCTCAGCAACGTTGTGGTTGTATTTCGCTTAGTAACCTGCTGTGAAAATTATAGAAGGCAGAAAACAAAACGTTAAGCACTGTTATGGTAATGAATGTTCTAGTTGACGTTGACTGCCTATGGTGTGGTATCTATCTTCTAGGCATTAGAGGCAGCTTCATCACTTTGATATGCTTTCCTTCCTTTCCTTCCTTTTTTACAAAAGTGATTCGCTTGAGAATCTGGAATTCGTGCGCTTCTAAAAGCATATCTTAAAGATTTTTATGGAATTTATTTTGAGTGCACTTTATTTTAGGTATTCTATATGTTTTCTGGTTCTTAAAACGTATTAAAGTGACTCTTATAGCGTACAAAGTTAATATCTGTAGTCATGACATCTCGGCAACTAATAAATCACACCGTTCGTATTAAGAAATATTGGATCGCTTCTCAAATATCGGATAAGAATAATTGCTGTTCATTGAATTCTTGTTAGGACCTAATGCTTCACAGGCGTGCGACCACAATAACCGTGATGACATTGAATGACTAGAAAGTTGCGGTGTACTGGTTGTTCTGTGGCTTACGACATTGTTTCTTTCTTCAGCAATGATATATGTAATTTCATCGGAGCACTGAGTAGTGGTGATTGTAATGTTGAAAGTGGACATGTTTATCTTTTCCGCATGAAGACCACCTTAGGTCGACGATAAATCACCTGCGTGTGGAGACGATCAAGACGGCGCACGGGCAGGTGCATTATTCATTAGGGAATTCAGTTAGTCCAACCCCATTCCACATAATGACAGAAACGTTTTTGGACTCTGTGGAAAAATTCGAACTTAAGCTTAGAAGAAACTAGCAGATCAACGATGAATTTACACGAATTTCGGGAGGAATAGGGCTTTTTCTGCAAAATTATTGGGAGACAAAGGCATCCTGCGAGAAATAATCTTTAGCTTTTACTCTAACTACAAAAATAATTGCAGCTCTTTGTCTGGTTTTTTCTTGATCTCTTCTCTAGATTCTAAATGTTGCAGTGGTTTCATTTTCCTTGAACCACACTCCATATTGACGTATGTGTATTAAATGTCGCTCTTTATCCAAGTACCAGTTAACGGTACACTTATAGTTGAAACCAGTCATTGTTAGCGAAGTGATCACTCTTGGAAGGGTAAAGTTATAATAGTAGTTAGTGTGGCCATGGCCACCCATCACAGCCGATCAGACGCCATCTGTTTCGATAAGCGTCCTATTAGATATCGTCCATTGTCTGAACGTTATCAAGAATTCTTGGTGGCGTGTCCATCATAGGGTAATTAATGCTCAGTGAACATGAAGTAGATGAATACACAGACTCCTGTTTTGCTATCCAAACCCGACAATAAGTCAAGTAGGAGATTTTCTAATCTGTATATTTTTTGAAATCTGCTACGAAATTACTGTCTAAGTAACGCTGTTGAGCTTGTTTCACATTGGTTTTCCAATCGACAACATTTTGGAGTTGAACGTTGGCATTTCTGAAAACTGTTAAGATTTTAAAACTACGGAGATTTATAGTGTGGAAGCAACTTCGAAGTATGTGTGTTCTGTTTGCTACAATATCAAATGTATAACAAATTTATGGAGTGTTGGAGTGTTTTATGCGCTTAAAAGAGAGTATGAAGTAGTCGTTGCACTTCAGAAGTGTATTCGCAAATACCATCGGTTTTATTGGTCGCTGATGCTCATTTTCATGCAGTGAAGTGCTAAATGGGATCGTGAACGATTCATGACGATTGAACAGTATGAACGTATCATGGACTGTGCATGGAATTGATCACGTTCGGATAGAGTTATGAGGGTTTTACAGCGACCCGCCGATATCAGAAACACTAATCGGCACTTATTATGTTAATAATTCACTAGTACTCGAAATATGGTGTATTGATGGGTTATTCGTGTGTGATTGGTAAATGTTACTGGGTATGTGTAGTGCTCCGTTTGAATGCCTAGGATCAGGTTAGTGGTTTCACGGAAGCAGCAACTTTACAGTTCACATGAATCTCTGTGTCTAGAATTGCATATTTTCCATGCAGTGAGCATAGCTTCACTGTGTACGAGACTTTTCGGCCAAAGTTATTTGTTCAGGGTTGGATGAAGATTTTTTGCTGAGTAGCTTTTAGCATGCACCTGATATTTTGGCTTGATACTTTGCACTTGTCATACCCACAGCTTGCGCCGTCGTCAAGTGAAAATAGCAGAAATTCGAAGATTTGTGTTAAAAGTGAATCTGTTTGGAATCGTTGAAATTGTGGTGACCAGAATTAATTAAGTGGTAATGTTAACCTTGTACAAATGACTGTATGTATTTATATGTAGTCTTGAAAACTTCCTCCAGTGCTAAATTTAGACTGGAAGGGTATCTTAGGGTAGGATGTACGAAACGTGATGATGATGATGAAAGGTGATGGATTTGGGAAAAATGTGTCTAACAAAGCACATTGGTACTTAATGGAACTAAAGGGGTTATAGAGATTGAACCAATGCTAGAAATTTCTCTAGCGGCATACCGTCTTTTCTGTAATTGCATTATGTAATATTAATTAGGATATTTGCTGAGGATATCCCGAATAATTTTCTATTGCTGGACGGTTTTCTTCGCTGTGAAAACGCTAGCGACTTTATAGAAGAGATAGTTTCCGTCGATATTTGGTTTCTGCTTTTCTTTGTATTTCTGACCGATATCTTCGTTTTATTGGAAAATTGGTGGCGGAATTGGGAGCATATTTCGAAGCCATTAATTATATTTAAAGAAAGAAACGGTGTCATGTGCACTTTTTCTCTGTACGATGTCACGTTCCGTAATGAGACGTGAGAACTTTTCAACGGTTTCTGCTGAGGTCGTAATTGCAGTCTGATCCCAGCCATGTCATTTGATGGAAGTCAACATTAATGAATCAAATAAGGACATGTGTATGTTTTAGATCCTGAGGACGGAGTGCCGATCATAGTTGAACATCCACTTGATGTGATCGTATCGAAGGGATCGCCGGCAACATTGAATTGCGCTGCAAAACCTCCCGGAGCACGGATTACTTGGTAATAATAGATTTTGTCAAGTTATTACGTAAGTGGTTCAGTTTTGTTTTTAAGAGTACATAAATTACATATACATAAATTGTTTAAACCGTCCTCGGATAATTGTTTGACAAGGAAAAACTGGCTGCTTAAGATTAGGAAGGAGATGAAAACATGATTGCATAAGTCAAGTTATTGTACGTTGTTCGCTTTTTATTTCTCCCTGTTACAATTATTGACAGCAGGGTATTATGACTTGGTTTCCGATTTGACTGCGATTTGTGCTCCCCAGATCAATCCCGTTGACGGATGATTGCTAATGGCAATGATAGATAGAAAATTGGCTGAAAGATAGGCGAAGCGAAGGAGCCGCATGGTGTGGTGGTGAACGTGTTAACCTCCGGAAAGGGTAGTAGCACATTCGTACCCCCACCGCAGACACCTGCGGTCCGGTGTCTTGCAAATATCTCAGCGCCATTATGCTTGTATTGTGTGTTGTGTTTTGTAGAAGTAATATATAGTGCTTATCTTTTGTTGTGCAGTGATATTTTAGCCTCGTTAGAATGTTTTCACCTAGTACTGCACTAATATACCATTTAGTGTTCGAAATTCGGTTATTATGTTTTTCTATTACCATACAAATTACGTTGTTTACGTTTTTAGGTACAAAGATGGACAACCTGTAACAACCAATAAGGACCAAGTAAATAGTCATAGAATAATTCTTGACACCGGAGCGTTATTTCTTTTAAAAGTCAACAGTGGTACGCTTTTAATTTGAATTTCATATTTTTTTTAGTTCGCTAGGAACAACTCTGGCCGATGTAAATTTGCTTAAAGTGTTGATTTAACGAAGCAATAAGCTTTCAGTTGACTTTATGACTTTATACTTTTATGTTGGGTATAGTGTTTCTCTCATTTTTGATGAACTGTAGAGTGTAAAAGCAGTTAGAGCAACTTCTACATGAGGCTTATGTTTCCTCATCGTTTAAAATGCT
The DNA here is from genome assembly GCA_900624975.1 of Angiostrongylus costaricensis. NCBI lineage: Eukaryota > Metazoa > Nematoda > Chromadorea > Rhabditida > Metastrongylidae > Angiostrongylus > Angiostrongylus costaricensis. The sequence goes on along the minus strand of UYYA01000004.1, from coordinate 104,120 downwards.
TTTTTGTCTTCTTCCTTTTTAAGGTCATTTCGTTGAATATTGAAGCATAGTTGAACAAGTTAAATTAAGTTTATAAACGGAGTTGTTTTGTAAATACATTCAATTGCGAACATAATGTTTCTTTCAATAGTTGTATAGCTTGGACACATACTACCTGATTTAGGTCTCAATATGTTTTGTAGTAGACAAGGAAGACTTTTCAAATGTAAATTTTGCTAGACGAGAGCATGTTTCGTTTAGTATTGGCAGTTATTTCAAAGCAGTCCTTTTTAGAGCGTAAGCGTACTGTATGTAAGCTTGTGTTTACCATTTAAGACAACTTGCTAGACGGTGGCCTTGAAATCCACCCAGTTTATCTTATGTGAAACAATGATGGTGTTTTTGTTGAACTAATTCTATAAATTGTTTAGTGACATTGGGAAAAATATGACGTTTGTGAACATTCCCAATCCTTAATAAAGTGATTGGTATTTGGGTCTGCCAGTGATTGCGCAACATTTTACTTGAACTTTCTTAAAATGTGAATATTTTATTGAACTTTTTGAAACGGAGGTTTAATCCACTTTTGTGAGCATGCCTGTCCAATGCAGCAGTACTGCTATTAGTACCTTCTCCGATTTTCAAGCTAATTCTACTGTTGTATTCGTTTATAGCGGTTGTGGCAAAGACTCCTATCAGTACTGAGGGCTTTAGAACAAGGTTTGAGATGCACTTTTTTAAAATTGTTTTATAAAAATACCGTTTAGGGAGTACAGACGAGGTTTTTTATCCTAAAAGCTTCGATGGCATGCCTTCATTGCAGACTGCCGGCACTTGGATACTTGGATGGCCCGCACTCACTGGTTGTGCGAGCCCCAGAATAATCTCCAATTTCTCGGAATTTTGCTGGTTTAACCATGTTCCCTGGAGTCCCGAGGTCAGCTTGGCCAAAGTCTGCCCAAGTCGTCGCCACCACAGGCAGTCGGTCGCCGATCTTGGGGATCAGTGGGAGATTTGCCACCGTGCGACTAGTTTGATACCGAGACGGTGGTAGATCCTGGTATTGGTTTGCTCTTAGCCGAGCTTCCTGATGGAAACGTCGAACTCCTTCTCAGCTTGGGAGACCCTACCTGGGGATGAATCTCCGCTGTACGTTTCAGCCCGACACTCAGGAACACTTCGTAGCCACTATAAGGCGGTAAACCGTTGGGAGAGACTATCGATATATGGTTGTATATGAGACGTTATTAGTCTGTTCATGCGTTTCATATCTAACGTGGAGTTCCCGTTTTATAAGAAATCGTAAAACTAGACCAAATATCTTAATATTGGAATTGCGGACCAGTTTTCAAACCTTTCTTTTTGGATTGCTAATGAGATTGTCGCATAAATTATTCGGTTTCGTCTTTATGTGTAATTAAAGCACTGAAGTCTAGTTTCATTGCTGATGTGGAAACACAAAACATCTTCATAATTGGTGAACCGAAGCCGTTGTCACCCTATTGGCTGCGGTCTTCAGATGTTCAAAACTGGACGAGTTGTGCTGTTGCGATACGCAAGCCTAGCTAGAAGGCAAGGTGGGTCATAGGATGGAAAGGATCTGTTATCACTTGTTCTATCGTCACAGGTTGTGAAAACATTGAGGAATAGTAGCATTGTTGATATAGAAACACAAAACATCTTCATAATCGGTGAACCGAAGCCGTTGTCACCCTATTGGCTGCGGTCTTCAGATGTTCAAAACTGGACGAGTTGTACTATTGCGATGGGCAGGCATAGCTGGACGGCGGCGTGGTCACAGAATGTGTTGTTACTTGTTTTTTCGTCAGGGGGCACCTTACGGGTTTTTCTATGTATTTGGTAAAGTGCTGGATTATTTACTATCTGTTCACAATGCAAATGTCGTTGGTGAAAGTATTGTCGTGTTACAATCTCTTGAACGCCGATACCATGAAGTGTTCGTCGAATGATAAGTTTTGCTGGTCTTTGAGAATAGTAGGTGAGCAGGATGTTCTTTGTGGGTCACTTATGATGATTACTCATTGAAGTGTTCGTTAGTGCAGTTAAGATTGGTTTGCATTTAAGTTACTAAGTACTAAATTTTGCAGTAATTTTTCTCTTTTGCGTTTGAGTGAAAATCGATCCCCGTAGATTTTAAGGCTTTTCCAGTTTTTTGTTTATATTCGAACTAGTGCATACATTGTTCCTAATCGAGCGAGCGCTATATTTTTATTTTTAAGTTTGGTAGCCCAATTTTAGTAATACTGAAACAACAAGCTCTGATTGAATTTTTAGGAAAGAACGGGAAAGATGGTGATTCGGGTTCATATCACTGTGTAGCACGAAATGAGCACGGTGAAGCGCAATCACGAGAAGGAACACTGAAAATCGCCATGCTTCGGGACGACTTCCGAACACGACCACGCACCGTGCAGGTATTGTTCTTCCTTTTTTCTTCCGCTTTCGGAGTTTTGATGATGTTTGTAATATCTTCATGGTTTTCGTTCTGAGTATTGTAAGCATTGAATTTATTTCTGCCATAATCCAGGCATTATCTGGTGATAAGGCTGTGCTGGAATGTTCACCACCTCGTGGTTTTCCGGAACCGGTTGTTAGCTGGCGAAAAGACGATAAAGAATTGAAACTGTCGGAAATTCCACGAATGACGTTACACCCTGACGGAAATCTTATTATTGAACCTGTGAGTAATGTTTTCTAAATACGTTTCTCTAAGGTTTAAAGTTTGTCCCTCCCAACGGCTTACGGCCTCGTCGTGGTTGAGAGGTGTTCCTGGGTTTGAGGTTGCGATGTAGAGTGGGGGAATTCATCTCGCTGGCAGGGTCTCCCAAGCTGAGAAGGAGTCCGGCGTTTCCATCAGGAAGCCTAGCTAAGAGTAAACTAATATTAGGATCCACCACCGTCTCAGTATCAAACTGGTTGCGTGGTGGTAAATCTCCCTCTGATCCACAAGGGCGGCGACTACCTGTAGTGGTGACGACCTGAGGCAGACTTTGGCCAGGCTGACCTTGGGACTCCAGGAAACCACAATATCTAAACCAGCAAAACTCCGAAAAGTGGAGACTATGCTGGGGCCCGCACACTCAGTGAGCACGGGCCGTCGAAGTGTCCAAGTAAGTAAAGTATGTAAATTCTTGGGAAGCTTTGTAGTTTCCACATCGTACGATATCTAAGAGAGCAGTTGCAAATAACTTTAGTTGTTTGTGATGGGTTTAGTCGTCCCTTCACCTTGTACATATTGTTTCTGTGTTAGTTTTGTTTTCGAATCAGTTGAATCCATATTGCTTCGTTGAACTTGTAGGTCGAACATAGCGACTCTGGTACCTATCAGTGTGTAGCAACAAATATGGTCGGAGAACGAGTGTCAAATCCAGCGAGATTGAGCGTTTATGAAAAGCCGAAGTTTTTGGTGGGTTTTCATAGTAACCCTTTTTTTCACAGTAGAGGAATTTGCGAACTTGAAGTCGGGGTGGTGTTAAATAACTATTCCTTTTCTGGTAAAGCAACCGCAAAGTGAAGAGATGTTTAAAAGTAACATGATTTCATAAATGGTTAAGTTACTAGGTGATCTAACTGTTCTGAAGTTATGTAAATCACCATTCTTTACGCTTAAAAATGTGAAACATAAGAGGAGCTCGAGTTTTAAGGTTTCATAGCTCAAGAGTATCCTGCAGTGTTTGTTATGATTTGTGTATACATTTTTCGTCACTCCACAGTCTTCATCTAGTATTTTTTTCTTTTTTCTTTTTTGAAAGAATTGGTATAGTAGCCAAAGAACTCTGATATGATCGTATTAGTTGAATGTGTATTCGTTTTATGCTAGTAATTTTTTGAAGAAACACTTAGAAGTAATTCTGTGGTCTTTTCAGCAAGAGCCAAAGGATGTTACGGTTGATGTTGGTTCATCGGTGCTTTTTGATTGTCGTGTATCAGGTGAACCACAGCCACAAATCAGCTGGAAGAAGAAGAATGATCAAATGCCGGTGGCCAGGGCATATATCGCTAAGGACAATCGCGGCTTGCGAATCGACAGGCATGTTCGAGGATTTATTTTGTTATTTTATTCGAAACCTCCAAACGGTCTACCGCCTCGTCGTGGCTAGGAGGTGTTCCTGGGTGTCAGACTGCGATGTACAGCGGGGGATTCATCTCGCCGGCAAGGTCTCCCAAGTTGAGAAGGTGTTCGGCGTTTCCATCAGGAAGTCTAGCTAAGAGTAAACCAATACCAATACCAGGATCCACCACCGTCCTGGTGTCAAAGTCGCATGGTGGCAAATCTCCCTCTGATCCACAAGGGCTTGCGGCTGCCTGTCGTGGTGGCGACCTGGGGCAGACTTTGGCCAGGCTGCCCTCGGGATTCCAAGGAACCACAATGGTTTAACCAGCAAATCTCGACAAAATGGTGATTATGCTGGAGGCTGCACAACTAGTGAAGACGGGTTATTCAAGTATCAAGTAAGTATTCGATTCGAAAATACATTTTAATAGGAAAAAAATTTTCCTTTTAAGAGTGCAAATATCTGACGAGGGTGACTACGTTTGCTATGCGAGAAATCCGGCAGGTTCAATTGAGTCTTCTGCTCGTTTGAAAGTCCAAGTAAGTGTAATAGATTTTGAACTACTGCCGTCTGAGTGCACCTACTTCTTTAGGCACCTCCAACGTTTCAAACAAAGCCAACAGATCAGATAGTTGCTCCTGGTTCAACTGCTACTTTTGATTGCATACCAGTTGGTCAGCCGACTCCCGCTTATTTTTGGAGTAAAGAAGGACAGCAGGTAGGTATTTATCTCGTTATTACTTTTGAAATTACGTCGTTTTCTAAAAAGAATACCTCGACACCAGGTGTAGTGGTGAAGATGAATCGTTTCGTAAATCTTCGATGAACAGTGAATTGCTTTTCGAACGGTTTGGAATCCTGCTAACGGCAAATTAACTTTAACCCGTGTAGTTATAGGTACAATAGTGCTGAGATGAGACCATGAGGTTGAGTTTTGGTTATTGTAAAAAAGGTCTCTGGTGTGCAATTTTGTATGCCAGAACCTAGAGTTTGAACATGGTTCTGGAGCTTTCCAAAACTTGTTAAAATTTCATCTATCTACACGTAGTTTTGTTTCCGAGAAGGCCGATTTTCAGAGCGTTCCCTTTTCTTTAAACGTCATCCTAAATTATTGGTTTTCTTTTTTGTACGGCTCGACATCACATATTGTGCGGATCGCAGTATTTCTTGCATTTTGTTCGTTTCCTCGCATCCATCATCTACGAAGGCCTTCGAACTTTTTGCCTGTTGTTTCGGTTGCTGCTTGACGGTTTTCAACTTCTTTATGAACGTCGTTGAATGCTGTGCGAATCAATTCTTGAAATCGTAGAATTAGCGCGCTAGGTCATTTTCACGTATACGATGAGAGTGAGCCAATCTCAGATAGGTCCTGGTCCCGGAGGGATGAGAAACTTGGTGAACCCTTGGTGAAGCTAAAAGAGCGTTTCACTGATAATGAGCGGCATCAGTACCACTTCGTTATTGCCCTTTCCATTAGTTCACAATATTGCGTTCCTTTGTACAAGCTTTCATATATATTCTCGTTTATATGTAATCCAAAAATTTTCTTAACTGCAATGCAAATAGAAGTATTAGTTCAGACAGTCCCTGTAGAGGTTTTGAAATAGCGTTCTACTTACTTCTTTAGAATCTTCTGTTTCCTGGTCATGTGTCAGCGGATGGGCGTATAAAGGTGTCATCTTCTGGAACTCTTACAATTTCCGATGTGCGTCCTCCAGATGAAGGTGCCTACGTTTGTGCAGCGATGAACTCTGCTGGCAGCTCACTTAGCAAAGCGTTATTGAAGCTTTCGGCAAAAGGTATGTTGCTCTCTTTTACTGTTTCCTTGTGTGTTTTTGTCAGTGGACTCCATCGCCGTCTTCGACTGTGTTCTCTTGAAGCAATATCCTATGAATATGCAGTATCGTTTTAGTTTTTTTTTGTTCTGAATACCAAATGTTAATAACATCTTTGGACACTCGTAATATATGCATTGATTATAGTGTTCGGTTCCCCACCGTAGTTTTTTCTTTTACGTTTTGATCCGGCAGCATCCTTGTCCGAACAATTTTTTCTTCACTATGTGGCCTTGTTCATACAAGTTCTGATGTCTTTGGCATTGTTTGAACAGAACCAGTTTCGTTTGTAGATTAGCGGGGAATGGTATAATCCTAAAAGTAGGAAAGTTCTAAGGGTGGTATTTGGTTGATTATATAGTAAAGGGAGTTGTGAAACCAAAAACAAGAAGGAGAGAAAAGAAGAAAAAAGGACATTGTTATAGCGGAATTATTTTATTACTATTTATTAGTGAAAGCACTAGCCGTTGCGTATTTTTCAGAAATTTCCACTAATTTCGCAATATGTTCTGTTAATTTCTGATAAAATTAATTCCTACAAGCAAAATTTCATCGAAATTATTGTGTGCTCGGTCAGGTTGGCTTTCTGATGGAGTTGTCATTGAAAACGGTAAAGCCCAAAGAAATTGGAAAGCTGGTCTGCCTCAGTGTGGTTCGATGAAGGCGTTCCTGGAATACTCAAGTCTCTGTTTCATGTTCTTAGGGTTTCATTACTGAGAACTTCCTACTCCCATCCCCGCGAGATTCGTCTTTGATCTTTAGCAAATGCTCCAGCATTTTCCCCGCGAGTTAAATCAAAACCTTACTTGTCTCTATGTGGTAACCTTGAACGGTTCGTTTGCTAGTATCGGTGTGACTTTTGTTGCGGCACATTAACTGGGCGTTCTAATTACCAAAATGCGTCGTCACCTTGCCGTCTGGGCTCATATTTCAATAACGGAATGAGCGGCATAACCTTCTTTTTGTACAGGTAAGATATGGCCATAGTGTTCGGGTACACTTGACTTCGACTTGACCTGTAATGGATTTCGAGACGTTATTATCATCAGCTCAGTGGCGTGTTCTTGTGTATTGACTATCAACAAATGCATTGGTTGTCCGCTTGCTTTCTTCGATGGTTTTAAGCTTGTTCTTATGAGATCAGAGTTCTAATGTCTCTATCTGCAGTTGTAATATGTTAGGTTCCATGTTTTTTCGCAAGTCATACGTCAGGTTTCCGAAGGGTCTACCGAGCTCAAATTTTTTTTGTGATGGAATCACGACTTTCCAATAACTTTGTGATCTATTATGCATTGCACACTGATTTATACTATTGGCAATATAACATTAACATCATTTTACTCGAATTCGTTTCGAGTGGATAAAACAACAACAGTTTCAGTTACTCGTTACTTTTGTTCATTTCAGAGTTACATTATATTGCACGGATGAGTTAGGGTTTTTAGACACTGGAAATATTGTTCGGGGTTTTTTTAGTACTTCAGCCGGCCGGGATCTGTTTATTTGTATTAGGTGCATATAATTTGTATTGGGGCAAGAAATGTTTTTGTAAAGTTAGGAATTCAAGTTTACTACTCGCTTATTTGGTTGTCCTTTACATCTGGTTTATTTATGGGTGTTAAATTCCACAGTTTCTTCCAAGAAGTGTTTCACTCATTCCGAACACATTTAAAATTTATATGATTGGTTTTCGATAAGAGTTTTCGTATGACCTCTAAAGATGAAGTGAAGTTTTCTTTTTCACATTTTCTTTCTCTGCCAATGAATTATTATGCGTCCAGCAGTTTTCATTGGAAAAGTGGAGACTGTTAGCTTTTGCCTTAACGGTCACTGTTTGTTCAGTTTCGAGGCGTGCTTATTTTGACTACACCAGTTATTTGAGATAAGAATGGCTCCACACAATACTCGCTGTTCGCCTCTGTTTTCTGCAGTTTATTCCCTTATGAAAAAATTCAGTATACTGTCTTTGGTTTCACGATTTAACGCAAATAGCGTAACATGGATGTTTTGGAGCAGCACTGTATGAATAGTTTTAACACGTAGAGTCTGAAAATCGTTGCTCAGAAACTTCTAGCAATATTTCGGTAACGAAAAAAGGCGAAAAAAAAAATACGATTTCTGGGTTCTGTAAAATCGGGAATTTTTCGCAATATGATAACAAACGCTATATCTGGTGAGCACAGATCTGTAGTTTTGTAATAGTTTTTGTTCAAATGAATGGAGTTCATCATGTGCTTAGCTACGATGGTTTGAGTTCTCAAGTTCACAATATTTTCACCCCGTGCGAGAGGAAATCATTTAAGATCGGCGTTTAAGTGTAAAAAGTGAAGAACTGTGATATTCATCGGTACAGCTGACCAGATCTGTCATATCGAGATTCGTATTCCAGTGCTCTCCTCGTTCTTAGTGAATGGCTACGTCACGTACTGCAGTCTTTTCATGACACGTTTGTTATGAGACAATGGTCTATAGTACTATCTATGCTATTACGACTAGCATCAGCCATTTATTCCATTTTTTGTTGATATCGCTCATCGCCATTACATCTTGTTGTTTTCTTGCATATGGAAGTTTTGCCGCTGTAAAACGTGCATTTATGATTCGCATTTGATTCAGTTTCCAGCGACGCAAACACTTTTCTTTTCTTTGTGGTCGTATAGGATTGTGCAATAGTTCGTGCCTACCCACTATTCATCTTTTTCCGTTTGCTATTTGACGTACGTAGAAACTATAACCATCGGAGAAGCTCGCCCTTCATCTGTCACGGATACTTGATGCTTTCAAGATTCGTATGGAGATTTTATACTGTGTCGTTCACAAGACGGCTATTTCAGATCAGCTTCATTCTCATATTTAGTGATAATGCTAGCTGTTAAAATATACTTTAACAATTCACTAACGTGTTTATAAGGTTGGACGTTAAAACGTTCAACATTAATCGATTACTGAAGGATGTGCCGATGGATCCACATGTGACATGAATGATTTTTAGTTTTCGTGATTGACTGGACCAATTAGTGGTTTCAGTTATTTAAACAAAATGTTGCCGTCAAATTATCTTAAGTTATGGTTTGTTAATGTCGTTATTGTGCAGGTCAGAAACTTTTTGACAATTCTTGGTGCTCTTGTGCTTTCAACAGTTCTCTCTGCTAAACTTAGAGAGAAATTTCGTATCGGTTTCTTTACAAAATCGTATTCTAGTCGTGTGCTGATGTTCGAAATCTTACTAATGAAACAGAATTTCTCGAACTGAGTTACTCCTATAAACGATATATAAGGATAGGTATTGCTGTAACGGCTTTAAGAATCACTGTAGGCTTGAGGATTTCACTTAGTATTCGTTGTCTTGCAAATTCTATTTATGATGGTAGTTTTGTTGGAGCAAAATTTTTGTAAATATCTTTTTTCTGTATGTTGTTGCCCTGTGGACACACCGGATGCTGCTTCAGCATAATTACATGGTTTGTTGTGAAATCCCGAGATAGTCACGCTGCAGCGTTTCCTCGTCGCTTTCAGTCGCCGGTCCTTGTGCATCACAGGCATGTTCGCCGCCGTGCGACAAGGATTCTTCGGGTCGCCGGCATTTTCTATTAGTCGACCGATCGGTCGAAGGCGATCTAACATGCTAAGTTCTCTAGCATATTTGCTGGAAATCTTTAGAAACGTGAACTGGGTCATTTTTTCGTTTATAGAAAATCTATGGAATTTTATGTTTTTTATATTGCATCTTACTCGTTGATGAGAATATTTAAGTGCTACATCTGCGTTTAACTTCTTTTTTCTGACGCTTAGTAATTTAGACTAGGTGGGTTGCAAGAATTTCCTGTTAGTATGACGAAACTCACTCCCTCAGATCTACGTAGGAACGCTCTGGCGCAGTTATCCTAGGATGCGAGGGGAATCGACTCAATTTGCATTCAGCGACATTCATAAAGGAGGCAACATTCCTCCAGCACCGGCAGCCGAGCCTACACTTAAGAAGTTCAAAAACCTTTGTGGATGACGGATGCGATGAAACGAATGGAATGAAATAAGTGCTGGATCCGCGCAGTTAATGTAAAAATGAGTCATGTAGAATAAGAAAAATGGCCAAATAACGAGGACTTCAGTTATTGCTACACCCACTTACATTGTGGTTGAATCGAACACTGCCGCCTATTACTCAGCCGAAGCTCTCGTCACTCTATTTGCAGACATTGAATTTGTCTTATGTCTGATTTTAGATGTTACCGTTAGGACAATTTCACGTTTACTGTACCAGAAAATTCCTATGTATAACAATGAAATGGAGCAGAGCGAAGAGCAGCGTAGCTTTTGTAATATGCATTTTATGTTAAGGTAAATTAATGTAGTATAAGTTATGTATTTTATACCATGCTAGCAATAAGCTAATTCTTTTTGAATAAAACAAGTGCAACATTATGTGATGATGATAGCTGACACTTTTTACTACACTTTTATTTTATTTTTTATTTGCCTTGCCTAATTCAGGCACTTTTTGCACAGTTTGTTTAGACTTAGATTGGTACATTACTTCTACGTTCAAACGTGTTAATGGTGTTAAGTGTTTCATCTCTATATACGTTATTTCTTCGTTTGCTGTTTTCTTCTGTGAAGTATGAAAATGTATAGGGAATTGTTTTACATACGTGTATGTATATGCATATATATGTATGTATATACATGTGGATATATATACATATATATATATATACATATATATATATATATATACATATATATATATATATATACATATACATAAAGCATATAACGGCATGTATAACGGTATTCGCTGTTGAATCTGACGAGTCATTGCGTGAAGAAGTGCTTAGAACGTCGTTTCTCGTAACAAAGAAGAAAACTAGTACGTTATGGGCTATATGTCTGCTTTGGTATATAGTGCAGTAGTTTGCTGTGGGCAACCACTCAATTCAGCCTTGGCACAAAGGTCTTTCCTCATCTTACTTTAATCCTTCGTTGATCCCCGCGTGCGAATCCCCGTAAGAGATTATAGTGGCGAGCACACATGGTCAGTTCGCCTACTCAGACAATGATTTTTCAAACGTGGACTTCATTTCTATGTCTTCTTCTTGTTCTTTGTATAGATCCGCAACGTGTTCTGAATTAATGACTGAGATGAAATTAAAGGCCTTCTCTGTGCTGATCCATTTGTTATGCACTAGGCGAGCTGCTCCACTTCCAATGCCTACTACTATGCAGACTTCGAAATTTGCATATGTTTCGCAGAAATGAACTGTGTGAATGAATTTGAACTCAGGAAAGAATTTATCATGAAATAAAACGGTGCAGTTTTCATGGTTTGAGAACGTATTTTCTAAGCAGCCGAACATAATTGTAGTTTAAATTGTTAGGAAAAAGATTTGCATGGTGAATTGTTAATAAATAAGTAAGCTTCAAAACGGCACTCACGGGTAGTGTGAGCAATTAGCACATCAGTTCATCATGGCTAAACTCTCAATCTTTTTCGCACCAGTTGTACGAATATGCATGTATATGTATATATGTACATATGAATGTGCATACATGCGTATACGTGTGAGTGTACATATGTATATACATACATACATACAAGTATATATATATGTTTGTAGTTACTTTCTGCTTTGTCGAACTCCGCATGGTATGTATAACCAAGCCAGCGATTCCCATTGGCTAGATCACTTGTCAGTTATTTCTCGTCGTGCTTCCTCTTCTCGTCAGTCTTGATCATAAACATGACTGGATTAATGGATGCGAACGTTGGGAATCAGGGCTTCACTAACGTGCTTGGACCGTGTCCATGCGGAGCCACCCCACACCTCTGCTAAGATTTGTTTGCAGACCATGTGGTCCGGTTTGTTTGCAAGCAAAGTGTTGTCATATGTCGTTACGAACGAAACTCACCTATCTTAAAGAATAATAAGCTTCATGTATTAGTGTTCATTCATAAGTCTTTACAGTAGTAAATAGCATCCCTAATTTACGAGATAAAATAGTGCACTTTTCGCAATTTGGAGGAGTTTGAAAAGTTTTTTCATTTTTTTTCTTTTTTTTTTTGGAATATCAATGAAGTATTATTGTTGTTTCGTTTTCTACTGTCAAAAAGAAAATATCCATCGACTTTTGTATTCATTTATCAAAGAAATTACTAATTTCTTTTTTTATTGGTACTTTATTGGTATTTGCGCTATGCTCTTAATGCATCACATTTACAGATAGCGGATTTCTTTCTCGATGAAGTTATTCTTATCAGTTCCGTCATGTCCATTGGAAAACATCCTTTGCTCATTATTGGAATTTTCCATTAAACTTATCACATCTGTCACATCCATACGTGAATACTTTCGATTTATAAGTATACAGTGCTTTTACTCTTGAACCTCTCCAAACGCTGCGAATAATCAAGATTTACTTTTCACTTGGCATTCTGTATTTATAAGTTGTGAGAAGGACAACGAAGCCAGTTGCGGCTTTTATGCGCAAGGTCCTGACAATTGGGGTCGCTGTGAATAATGGATTACTCTCTCTGTCCTCCGTATTATACCTGACCTATGTTGTGCGCACTACTCGAAATCCAGGCCGTCATTCAATTTCTGTTTCAATTATTACTACTTGGTTTTCGTTTTCGAATTATTTAGTAAACAAAATGGAGTGCCGTTGACGGGTGATTACTGACAGCAACGCTGGAGTAAGAACTGGCTGAGAGAAAGGCAACGCAAGGGTCTTGGTTGGTGTAACGGATTCGGGTGCACACTTGGGCCTCGGGAACGGTAACCACGGTTTCGAAGCTCAACTGAAGTTCCATGTTCTGTTCGTATCTCTGCACCCTTGTATTTCACAGACTGCTGAAAAAGTATATGGGAATACATGAGAATTCGTCGCATTGTTGGATGGATTTTCACATTGCCTTATTTCTTGTCCGACTAATTTTCGTTTTTTTTTGGCTGATTATTTCCGGTGCATTAATCAGGCACTGAGGTTCACGCCCTTTTAATGAAGAAATTTTCAGCTCAGCACACTGCTCGCTCTTCTTTTTTTTTACGTAACAGTCGTACATTTGTTATATAACAGCGATTACCAATTTTATGGCATCATCAGTACCATTTTGTAATGGTTTATTGTGCTATATGGCTAGAACGTAGTTTTTGCATTGGTTTTGTTTCACTCTCTTTCTAGCTAGCGCAGAATCTAGACTCGCTGTGGTCGATCATCGGTCACGGTTAAGCGGATGTTTAACCGCACTTGCAACCATGGTTCCGCGATCGATTTTGCTTAGATTTTTCCGTTGGGTTATTCTCGTTTCATTGAACATAGCTGAGTCACGTAATGACCATATGTGGTGATATCGAAGCTCGAATCGGATTTTTGGTCAGGCGTTATTTAATATGATGCATCATATGCTCCTATATCTCTCTCGTTTGATATTGAATATTTATGATAGGAGCACTATGCTATATAATTGGCCTAAATTGAAATGTGTGGTATTTGTCGGTGATTTCATTCCTAAGCATTTATCGGTTAACCCTGTTTATCCACGCTTCTTAAGAAGACCTGCTAGGGCAATGAATGAAAAGTTATTTTTCATTTACACTTAGCCACTTATTGATTTACTTAAGTATCCAAATTTTCAATCTCGTTTAATCTTTCGTTCTTCAATTTTACTGAATTTTTTAGTTCATATGATTATCTTCTACTGTCTGACGCTGTTTGTGGACGTCTATATTTATTGGTAGCTTCTAGGAATTCTGTTCTTCCTACTCAGTTATGAAGTTTGCGAGTGAGATACTATCATTGGCTGCTGCAATATTGTCTTTATTTGTCGCCCATCATCTCCACACTTCAGCTTTTGTTCCATGCTGGCTTGCTAGCTTTTAAACACCGTTTTCGCTGAGGTAAATTCTTTGTTGGGTATTCGATTATTGCAGTTGCGTCTGCAATAATAACTTTCATCTCTCCACGTCGTTGTCGAAAGTTGTTTAAAGTTTGTGACGAGCGTTGACATTGGAACACGATGTATTACGATGTAATGTACTGCCATCCCTTGCTCTATGCCTTTGTCGCCTCAACTAGGGCCATTTTGTAATGCCTCCTCGCAAATTGTTGTTTTGATCGAATGAACACGATACACTGATGCACTCCGTTGGTCAGTTTATTGGGTTTGTGAGCTATTCTCCTACGTTACTATTAAAATGGATTATTTCCGGTCGCAAAGCGCTCAGCGAATCACGGAGACCGCCCGAGATGATGCTTCATTCTCATATTTTTTTTTCGTTGGTTCTTCGAATAAACGATTTTTCACTGCTTTTACATTTTGTCGACCTTGTTGGTTAGTGTATTCTTGCGAAATTTTGTTTTGTTCCACATTGCCCGCTGTCACCAGGCCTTCGACACCATTTGATATTGTTGACCGTTTGAGTTTATTCACTACAAATTCTTCCAGACACTCTTCTAGTTATTTTTCTGGGCGAAATTTTTCTTGCTATCACTACTTAAGGGTGTGTGTAGCGCAGTGATTGGAGGTGCCACTGCGACACACACGTGGAATCGATCCCCGCGCTCATGGCCCACCAAGCCTTCCATCTCTCTGGGGTCGGCAAATTGATGACACATATCTTGTCTGGGAGGATAACAACACTGGCTCGATACATCGGTAGGCCACGGCCACCGCGAGACATTGTAGAGGCCAGGTATGAGCCAGATATGAATTAAGTCACCTCCGACGATACCTAATTAAGTCGAATGCATGGCGCATCCCTAAGGGATTGTTCAACGCCGAGAGCTTTATCTTTTTTTATCACTCATTAAAAATTAAGGGTAAAGCTGTCGGCGTTGATCAATCCCTGAGGTATGCGCCGTGCATTCGCCTTCATCGTGAATCGTTAGTCGTCGTTCGACGCATATCTGGCCCCGTACAATGATTCGCGGTGGCCTACCGATGTATCGAGTCACTGCTTCTGTCCTCTCAGACAAATCTGGTACCAGTGTGCTGACCGCGGAGTGATGGAAGACGTGGTGTGTTTTGGGGTGCGGAATCCATCCCATGTGTATTGCAGTGCTCCTCTAACCATTGCTCTATACCTGCCTTATCCCTATTTATCACCTGTAAATTGTGCTTTATGTAAGCCATACCAGAGATATAATAGGTATTCTAGACTTTGTAGATTTTAATAACAATGCTAGCGCTGCATAACTTTCATATTTAGCGAGATTCCGAAAAAGACAAACATCTCACGTTATCTCTACTTTTTTTTCGCAATGTATATATATGTTTAATATGGTAGCCAAAGGTTGATTAGAATTATTCACACGGGTACATGGAATTGTGTCAGTTCATGTACACTAATTCTCTTCGTCTCGGTCTGTTAGTCTGACGCTATCGGATCGGTATGGTGTGATGCTCATTACTTGCATCATACGCTTCCCAGTCTTCGACGTCCAGTATTCGCATGATAGTGAGCACTTCATAGTTTTGCGATAAAGAACTGTCCATAACCATTGTCACTAAATTCCCACTGGTATTTATACCTTTGCACAATATTGCGTATTCCATGTTGAATTTCGTACTCATTTTTCCTATCTGTTGACGACCTCAGAAACGTCAGATTACCCCTATGAGAAAAACCTATGGTGTTTGGATCATTTCTAAGTTTAACATCAGCACTATCACTATGCCTGAACGGAACTAACTGTGGCAATTTGTGTAAGTTTAGGAGATTTTTTTGTTTGATGAATGTGCAGAAAATCTAGTAGTAAAGGCATCACTACGTTCTTTTCAGCTATTCTCGTACAACCGCCACCAGTGATTGAGTATGGTCATCAGAATCAAACGTTAATGGTTGGTTCGTCAGCTACCTTGCCGTGTCAAGCAAGTGGTCGGGCTCCGCCGAGAATCACATGGTTACTCGATGGTAATCTTGTCGACACCACTAAGGATAATCGCTATAGTCAGCACTCTAGTGGAAGTCTACACATTGCTGATCTCAGGTGAGCATCACATGACTTCGTTGTGCTATTCGTCCAGTGTTTTCTATTATGCCTAACACCTAACCCAACACAATAGCGGCTTAACCAACCGAATCTTATCGCGCCTCCATAATTCAGTTAATGCTGCGTGGATGTACTGATGCATGTGTCACTACTACAGTGTTACTGGGTAAGGTTGATTGGGGTGGAAGTAGACAAGCTCATGTTGGAAATTTAAAGAAAATCAGGAGTACATTGGTGCTACGTATGTTTTGAACTGTTATTCATGGTGTATTTTGTGAGGTTTTCATATTGCCAACTGCTGCGATGGGTTTGACGGTAGTAACGGTTATCTTTGCTGTTAAAAATCGTTTCGTTAGTTAGAAGTTTAAAATTATATCCTATTAGATAGTCGTAATGTTTTCTTTGTTCTTCTGTTTTAGTTAATTGCCGATCATGTAGAGATTCTTCACACGAGTTAATAATCCAACATCACCGCATCAGAAATGATGCACATGAACTGTGATTAACCCAGATATTTGCATGCATAATGAGGCTATCTGTTTGCATTAAAAAATCGTCGTTGGTTGTGCTCGTGGCTTGCATTCGTAATCCGAGTTCGCTGGTAAGTGAATAAGCCCTAGCAACCGACACAGACCCAATCAAACAGCGCACGCTGTGCTAACAACGAACATATTGTTGTCAGTAGAAATTTCAAAGGATTTTTTTTTCATTGCCACTAAGTGATAGTTCCGTTTCATTGCACTTTGTTGCCCAATAATTTTTCGGCGTCTAGTTTCTTGGTTTATTTCTATGTTGTCTCGTAATACTTAGTCTCCAACATCTTATCACGTCGATCATGAATGTTTGGTACTACGGAACGTTTTAGACGAGCTCATTAATAGCTTTACAAGTGGTACGTATTTGGAGATCAGTTTTACGAAAAGTGATATGCAGTGGAGAATTCTGGTAATAGCTACTTTCGAAAAGCTTGATGAGCCATCGAGTATCCTCTGAGCGATGCATTCATGCGTTATGTGTGACGGATTCGGCTTCGTTTGCGGGTTCATTAACGGATCGCGGAATCCGATCCACTAACGGCATCATATGGATTTAAGATCGATAGATTCTCAGCAACGGTTGTATATTTGGTTAGTATAGCATTGTTAGGTGAGTGTTTGTGGTTTGGAGAGTTTTCTTGGGCAATAACAATTTACAATGTTGGTTTTGAGTGTGTGTGCGTAACAAAGATGTGCCGGTACCCTACCCCGCTTGGTTCACGGTCGTTTACCACTTTACGAGTGGAGCAGTGTGTGCAGACGAATAGGGAGGATGCAGTATCGCTTAGCCATAAGTGATATGACCTTGGAAAATTTGGTTCAACGAGAGCAGTGGCACTGAAAGTATTCGTTGCAATTGGTAAACATAAAGGCCTTATAGTAAAGTGCTTATCATTTCTGAACTGCTTAATCAGAAATGGAATAACGAAGTGTCATAAATCAGAAATGACCATTAATTCCGTTAGTTCCTTCCATTTCTCACAATTTTCGCTCATTTATGCTAAAATAGTTTGTACCTGATTTTGTTCTTGAATGACGAATGCGAGTTAGAAATTAACGGGCACCGTTTATTGTGAAATTTATGCAAGTAGAAATTTAAAACATTTGCTTTGAAAGGTGTACTAATCATTATTCGATGAGGATTAGTGAGGAGGGACATTAAAAGAAAATAAAGAATAAAGCTGTCGACATTACCAATCCCTGAGGAATGCCCCATGCCTTCGACTTCATTAAGCATCGTTTAGAGGTGGTTGGATGCATATCTGGCCTTTACAATAACTCGCCGTGGTCTAGCGATATATCGAGCCAGTGTTGCTATTCTCCCAAACAAGTCTAGTACCAATTTGCTGACCCCGATGGTATGGAGAGCTTAGTGGGCCAGAGGCGCGGGAATCGATCACATTTACGTGTTGCATACAAGCATGGAAATGGCAAAGGACACTGCGGATTATTATTGCTAGTAACGAACGCTTGTTTATCTAAGTTCTCTGGTAGACGGTTTTGATCACAATTGTTTCTTGGTGATATTGATAGACTTTTTTAAAATGTTCTTTTTTCTCAAAAGTAAGTGCAATTGTGAACAGCTGCCTTTTTGTGCTTTGACATTTAATGAAAACCAGTTGTTTCAGAAAATCTGACACAGGCGTTTACACATGTCGAGCTAAAAACGACGACGGAGAGTCGACATGGACAGCGTCATTAGTTGTGGAAGGTACGTTTTTTTGTGCAGTTCATTGTTTAACGAAATTTCATGGTTTTTCTTACGGAAATTATATGTAGTCTTTCTAGTGCTTATTGTTATTGGGAATGAAGGATAATAAAAGGGTTAGGCTCTCGGCGTTGATCAATCCCTAAGGGATGCGCCATGCATTCTACTTCATTAAGCATCGTTAGAGGTGATTGAATGCATATCTGACCTAAACAGTGACTCGCAGTGGCCCACCGATGTATCGAGCCAATGCTGCATTTTCCCAAGCAGATCTGGTACCAATTTGCCAAACCCGAAGAGATGAATAACTTAGTGAGTCTGGTACGGAGATCGAGCCCATGTGTATTGAGGGGCATCTCTTTCTTCTTCGGTCGTATAGTGTTTGGTATCCGCGTCGGTCAGTTAGGTGGGGATAAATTTGAAAACGTAAAGAGCTGAATAGTATCTATCCTGCGAGACAAGACTCATTTTCCGATAGGAGAATAATATCGAACGTGTTATATATCTTGAGGAACTGTAGATTGAATTGGCAATTTCGCTACTGTATGAGTTGCGTGTGATTCTTAAGGACGGTGCGAAACTAGTGAATGTTTTAAGGCTTAAACCAGCATGTCAACATGTTCATTATGGGCTTTAAGAAACTGAAGTGAAAAGCAGTGAGCTTACAGCTCTTTAACAATCGGAAACGAATTTTTTATATTCTATCGAGATGAAGTTGCCGCTTTATGGTTCCATAAAATGTATTTTTCGCTTTTCTTCACTCAGACTGAGATCTTGAACAACCTGGTGATTGAACCAGCGCGACTTCTATTTGTACACGCTGGTGTTACCAGTAATTATTTGTGTTTGCCGCTGTCACGTTTGCGTTAGAAATTTCAGAAATTTAAGTTTCGCTTTCATTTTTGCAATCAGTTTTAGTTCCAAATCAATCTGAAATTGGAAGGACATTTTATGTGAAATTTTATATATCCTTAAGGCGACAAACCAATGTGGCCTGTCCTGTATGTCTGTGAAGCTACATACGCCGTAACTACTCTAATAACCAAAAGAATAGCAATAGTAGCAGTAATCCAAGAACCAGTACGCCGGGGAATTTGTTAATGAAAGAATTTCCAGATCACAACACAAAGTCGGTATTTTCACGAATGCCAGACAGGGACAATTTCCCATCAGCACCATCACAACCAGTTGCGAGTAATGTATCAGACACGGAGGTTAGAAAATGCTGATTTGCAGTTTGATAACCAGTTGAGAGAACGTTAAAGTTGTGTTTTCACGTTTTAGTATTAAAGTTAGGTCTAAACTTTGATGTTCAAGCTTATCTATCGAAAAGTATTCATATATTAGCCTTCAAAAATGGCTGTTCGAAAACGGTATAAGGTTATCGTGAATATATCGAAGATGAGTTCTTGATCCTGATCTTTTCATACGTATGTCTGTCTCTATGTTACAGGTTGACTTGGAGTGGCGACCACCAGAACGAAGCGGAGGTAGCCCAATCACGGGATACATTATACAGTTTTTTAGTCCCGAAGTTGGAGAGGTTGGAGGGGTTACAACTTTTCGTCAAAGATTTTCCATCGTGTCTAATCCCTTGTGTGATTTAATGAGCAGTGATTACAGACGTGGTTAAATGTACCGGATTACATATCTGGACTGAGATATCGTGTGAAGAACTTGAGACCAGCACAGACTTACGTATTTATTGTTCGAGCAGAAAACGAAAAAGGAATCGGACCACCTAGTCCGATTTCATCTGTTGTCAGCACTATGGCCAGGAATGCGCACTGTAAGCTCAGTATTTGGATAATTTATTTATTTCTCTTTTGTATAACTTTTTTTCAAGGCAGAGTATTATGTGAAATACAACCACAATGACGGTGAGATCCCAGAGCAAAACTCAAACCGCAGACCAGATTCGAACCCTCGTACCCTTTCCAATAGTTCCTGTGTTATCCACTCCACCACTGAGGCCCTTGCGTTGCCCTTCTTTGAGTCAGTTTTTTACCCTAACGTTGCCCTTTTTTGAGTCAGTTTTTTTACCCTAACGTTGCCATCAGCCTAGCAATTTCCCACCCCCGTAGGTATGTTTTCATGAGCCCGGGAAAGAGTTGAACTATACCGTGGTAGTGATGAAAGGCATCGTTACCTTATTCGTCCTTTAATAGTTTTAATAGTACCTTAAACAATAATTTCATTTCGTATTATGTTTGTGATGGGCCGTGTACTATGTATATGATATAAACTGTATATACATAATGTTTAACGTTTTGTTTTCTGCCTTCTATAATTTTCATGGCAGGTTACTAAGCGAAATACAACCACAACGTTGCTGAGATATTTGCAAAACTCTGGACCGCAGGTGTCTATGGTGGGGAACGAACGCGCTATTATCCTTTCCGGGGAGTAAGGCGTTCACCACCACACCATGCGGGTCCTTTGTTTCGCACGTCTCTCAGCTATTTCTATCGATCTTTTTGCCACAGCAATCACCCGTCAGCGGGGTTGATCTGGGGAGCGCAAATCGGCATAGAACCCAGTTAAGCTATGGCTGTAGTTGAAATCACAATGTTTAACGTTTTGTTTTCTGCCTTCTATAATTTTCATGGCAGGTTACTAAGCGAACTGGTTGTATATACATATATATGCATATATATACATACGTATATGTATATATATACCTTGTGTATACATCGTATATATCTATATATATATATATATACATATATACACATACATATATATGCATATATATATACATGTATATATATACATATATATATACATATATATATAAAGATCGATAGAACTAGCTGAGATACATGCAAGGCAAAGGACCCGGATGGTGTAGTGGTGAAGTGCGCTGCTCCCCGGTAAGGACAACAGCGCGTGTTCGTTCCCCACTGCATCCACCTGTGGTCCGGAGTTTTGCAAATATCTCAGCATTTCATACGAGTTATATACATATATATATATTTCCTCCCAGCTACTTGTAGTATGCAAGAATAGGCATTACAATATAACTCCCTCTTTGTTTGCTTGACCAAGAATATTTGGTAGTTTTAACAATTTACAATTCTTCTTATCTTCGTAAGTTACATTATAATGGAAAGGTTTACAGTATCACCGGATGATCTTGAAAATCTCAATCTTGAGAAAGCGACAAGAAGAATCACATCCGAACAACTGATTAAGCTCGAAGAAGTGAAAACTATCAACTCTACTGCAGTACGGTTATTTTGGAAGAGGAAGAAGGTGGAAGACATGGTGGAGGGCTACTATATTAAATGGCGCGGTCCTCCGAGAAGTAATATCAATCAGTCAGTTCTTTCTTCCAAATTTATTTAGTTTTTTTTAGCCTTCGTCATCTCCTTATCCATGTATTAGGTTGTTCGGAAGTTAATGCACGATTTCAACCCTACATCTTCAAACTTGCATGTCTCAGTTGGAGAAAAATTTTATTCATCGAAATGAACCGTTATATTTTACACATTTTGCCAATGAAAAGCAGGCTTATTTTTGCCAGTTGCACAAGATTCTCCATCTCCGGAGACGGTGAAGTTGTTGGACGCAATTTGGTCCTCGATCTGGTTTTTAAGGCATTTCACTCACAGGAATTTGTCGAGGCTGATGAATAAGGTCGATTAAGCAGTTTGGTATTTCATCTCGTTCAGTTTTTTCGGCTGCGGTAGTGAGACGTATTGCCGATTTCTACGGCATCCCTGTGTCGAAGTTCTACTTTTTAATCTTTGTAGCTGCTCCAAAGCAGTTGGGATTCTTACAACTTGTTTTGCAAGCTCTCGAACAGTTGTGCATATATTTGCGTAGACCCTCCGATTTTATCTTCGCCAGTAGTAAAACAACGTCTGCAACCTCTATATTCAATATCGAGTTCGCTCCGGCAAAAGTTACACGAAATCAACCTAGCACTGTTCATTTGTTAACACTCCCTTGCCTTAATATCTCATTTAATGTCTGGACCTGTCGACGGTTAATACACCCAAATTTGAATTCTTGAAAGTGAATTTGTCAAAGGTATTGTTTTGACATCTCGGTTTCTCAATTATGAAATCTGCCAGGAATGCAGTTTATACCATAATTCAACTATACCTTCCTAAAACATATGTAAGAAAAGCAAATTACAAATCCTGCCTTAATTCCCGGGCATGCTTAAATTTTTGATCTTCATCCAATATTTAAAAAAGCTCAAAATCAGATTTTATACGTCATAGTTGTTAATGTGTTTTTCTATCGCTGTGGATTCATTTAGGCAAAGTTTTTCAGATGGGTAAATGTTAGTGGCGCTCATGTTGAATCGTATGTGGTGAATGGTCTTATGCCGTTTACCAACTACGAATTTTTCGTCATTCCCTATCACAAATCTATCCAAGGAGCTCCCAGCAACTCCATGGATGCGCTCACCGCCGAAGCGCGTAAGTAATCCTGATGAGAGGAGTTTTCGTTTTTTAGGGTCACGTGCAAGGTTGGGATAAGTTATCTATCGGATCTTAACGCAATTTTTTTGCTAGGGAGTAATAATTTACGTGTGTTGCTTTTAGCGCCATCACTTCCTCCATCAGATGTACACATCCGAATGCTGAATCTCACCACACTACGTATTGGGTGGAGAGCACCTCCGGCAGACGGCATGAATGGCATACTTAAGGGCTTCCAGGTCTGTCATCTTTGAGTATGTCGTACTTGTTTTCGATTTTGATTCGTAATTCCCAAGAAGTTTTCCTATATAAGTGGTTTACAGAACTAAAACAGTTGGTTGCTTTCGTGGTTAAGTTTTTAGTCTATTCATTGTTTTCAGAAATCTTTATTCGTTAATCATCTTCCCATCACAGTGTTACAAATCCATTGAATGTCTTACTTCGAGCAATTTTTTCACGTGGAAACAGTGGCGTTAGTCTTTGAGAAATATTTTGAGATCTGTTGGGTTCTCAGTCAATATCAGACTTCAGCCTTTATTTTCGCAGTGGCATACCTCAGCTCGGAATAAATTGCATTAATCGAAATAAGACCTATTGGAATGTTCACAATTTTACCAACGAGGAATAAAGTTGACTAAACTGGTTGCATGTTACGGTCTTCTAGAGGCGGCCATGTCGTTGATGACAGTTTCGGATTTATTTTGGTTTTTTGAGCATTTCTTGTACAGGAAGTTGTGGAGATGCTTAAACAAGTTGTATTCGATAGGCAAGAGGTTGTCTGATGAATATGGTGACAAATTTTGGTATGCCACCTTGTTCAACGTCTGTAGTGCCGGTTGTACGATATGTGTGCTTCACGTCGATATTGAGGCGGTTTGCAATTCGTGCGGCATCCACTTATCGAGCTTTCTTCGAATTTGTAATTTTTTATAGATGCTCCAAAACAGTTGAGATGCTTACGCCGAGTTCTTCTACAAGTTCTTGGACAGTTGTGTGCGTATTTGCTCCCACCTCAATTCTTCGTCGTCAGTAGCAAAAGACCTCTGCTACGTTCCTCATATTCAACGCGTAGTTTTCTATGACAAAAATTTCGAAGCCGATGTCGCACTCCACATTTGTAACAACGTTGTGTGCCTAATAACTGGTTAATTTGCACTCGCTGAGCCCGAGTTTGAATTCGTAGACGTGGATTTATCGACATTGCTATTTTGATGTGTAATATTTCTAAGCTTTAAAATTTGTCGAAGACAGCGTGTTGTAATTAAGTCCTACAGAGCGACAGTGCATAAACTGACTATAAGAAATATTAAAGTAAAAAAATAAGTGAAATAAAATGGTAAAAACAAGTGAAGTAAAAAAAGTGTATAAAATCGAAATATTGCGTAGATTCCCCCCAACGGTTTACCGCCTCATTGTGGTTGTGAGGTGTTCCTGGGTGTCGGGTTGCCATATAGAGCGGGGGATTCATCTCCCTGGCAGGGTTTCTCAAGCTGAGAAGGAGTCTGGCCCTTCTATCAGGAAGTCTACCTAAGAGTAAACCAATATCAGGATCCGCAGCCTTCCTGGTATCAAACTAGTCGCATGGTGTTCCCCTCTGATTACCCTCTGATCCACAAGGGCGGCGCCTGTCTGTGGTGATGACGACCTGGGGCAGACATTGGCCAAACTGACCGCGGGACTCCAAGGAAACAATGGCTAAATCAGTAAAACTCAAAAAGATGAATTTGCTGGGTCGCGCACAACCAGTGAGGAGGACCTGTCCAAGTATCCGAGTAAGTATTGTGTAAATTGAATTTAGCCTTAATATATAGTAGTGCGGCATTCTAGAAAAAAAACCGCTGCCAAAAAATTGTTTCATGTTCAAACCCACTAGAGGAATTGGTGTGTAAGACACGATCCCACATCTAGGTTTTTATCCTCTTTTCGGCTAAAGGTTTTTTAAACAGAATATTCTGGACCAGAAAAAGGTCGAATCATTACGTCTACCGGTGTCATTGCGCATCTGAACAAATTGAAATACTATTCTCTCGACATCACCCTTTTTGAGTGAGGTTGGTCTACGGGAAGAGCTAGATTATCTTGTTGTACTGTCACTTGCCGCCAGTCAGATGTTTTTAGGCATTTATCCATTCTTTAGTCCACCGAAAGTTAGAGTTTAGGCCTTTGTTACAACGCTGTCACGTTTTTTCTGTAGCTGTTGAGCGTTAGTAGGCACCAACAAAATTTCATTCATCCTTGTTGTGTTCCATAACTACTGATTAAGCTCCATCTGTTCGAAGAACATCACAGTTGTGGTAGGATTTCGCTCACTTTTAGGTTTTTCTTTTCTGCGGCTAGGTAGTTGCGGATAGCTCATTAATTTAGACTTGCCAAGGGTTTTCTCTTTCTCGGCGAACGCTTGAGAATACCGAACCTTTTTCGACCTGGCTGACCTTGCTAAGTGATGGACGTCGTATATCGCAGTTTCGACACCCAGTAACACCTGGCCACAATGAGGTGGTTAACCATTTGGGATAACCTACGTCTGACAAAGAAGTAGTAACAAAACTGGTGCCTTAATGCTTTAAAAATAATTCCGTAATCGTTGTATTTTATGAGTACTAGTTGGATATGTTCACTAACTAGATAGTTTCGGATCTTAAGATTTGTTAGATGGTCTACCAGCAGAGTACTTTTTTCTAATGAATTAGGCAGAATAATGATTTATATATTGTTTTGTATGGTAAGGTTGTGAAAGTGTTTGACTGAATAGATTGCATGTCAATTTGATTATCCGGGCTTCTGAAGAAGGCAAAGGCGTTGAAACATCGGCTGTTATGTATTAATAAATGCTATGATAACAACCTCCTATTTCTTATTCAAGCAACGAAGTGAATTATCGATCAATGCCGTGATTGAGAGAAAGTTGGTCTTGGGATTTGCTCCTAGTTGGATAGTTGGATGATCCCATCCCTTCATGTTGTACAGACCTCAGTACGACTTCTATTCATTTTATTGAAACCGTCATCTACGGTTCGTGTATGAACTTTGGAGATTCTTTTATTTTCTCTTTTCTTTGACATGTTGGATGTTGGTCGAGCACCTGGACTCCTGAGATAGCTGACCTAAACATTCCCTTGTCTTCATCACAAGCAGTTGTGGATCGTTTTTGCTTGGAGGTTGTTTACCGTGTTGGGGCCACGATTGAATGTGCAATGACAGCATCCACTGCTAGTATTACTGGATTGAGTGATTGATACCAGTATAACTAATCGAGTGAGCAATTATAATGTTATCGTAATCAAACATATTTTCAGATAGTAATTCTTGGAAAGGGCACCAAATTCAATCGTAATATCACGACTAACGAACGAGCAGCAAGTGTTACCCTGTTTCATCTGAGTCCTGGTATGACGTATAAAATACGAGTCGCTGCTCGTACTAACGCTGGTATTGGTGTTAGTCATGGAACGGATACAGTCACAATGAGTAAGTAGTCGCCTTCTTTTTAGGTTGATCATTTTTCCTCTTCAAAAAAAGAGATCTGTGATACAGCAGATTGAAATTGGGACACCGTTTTCTTCTGACCATTAGTGCTTCTGCTTTTCAGATCAAGAAACTCTTGATAAGCATCTTAGCCTTCATAGTGAGCACGAGTCCTTTTTGTACTCATTATCCCGGCAGTCATGGTTCGCTTTACTGGTGATGTTGCTTGTCTGCGTATTCCTGGTACTTGTAGCGGTTTTTGTATTCTGGTATTACAAGAACGGCAAGATTGTTAAGGTAAGCTACACAAGTTGTGTAACACGTTTGCAACGTTTTTTTCTTTAATGAACGACCGATTATTGTGTGGCGTTTCAGCGTGTGCAAGACCCTGAGTGGCATCAGTTTCAGGATCGAACGTTTATCAAAATTAACGATGGTTCAGTTCATATGACTCAGAATGGGGTTTGGGATCATAATCACTACAATACGACCGGAAGAATGACGCTAAACAATCGGTACATATTCTATCATTAACTGTATGATGGTTACTGTGACGAGGTTATGAGTTGGATGTAGAAGCCCAGCTGCATCACAATATCTAATAATCATTTTACCTTCCTTGATTTCGAATTGGGTGACTGTATTATTTAAAGCTCAATTTTAAACCGTTGCAAACCTGTGGCTACAGCTTGCTAGCAGCTAACTTGAAACGTTTTTTTTTTCGTTTAAATTCTCTTTCTCTAACAGTCATTGAATGTCTTACAACAAGAGTGATTGTTTCTTCTTTCAAAATGTTTATAACGTGTTTCAACTCCTAGGTGTCCAGCTTCGCATCAACCTTACTCTGTAACACCAAGTCAGCAAGATTTTTTCCATGCTTCATACGATGATTATGTGACTGGCACAATGAATCGACCTAATTCGGAACATCATTACCATTACGCGCAATTGTCTGGAGGTCATGGAAATACAATGAGCACATTCTATGGAAATCATGTAGGTATTTCTTCATATGGTTGTTCTGTTTTGTTTTGAAGATAGAGTGTGATTATAAAAAAGTGTTAAGTGGTAGCACTTTTAGTTATGTTATGGTAGTCGTTTACTTACTAAGCTTAAAAACCACGTGTATCCTCGACTAAGGTTGCAGCGCCACTGCGACACACACGTGGAATCGATCCACGCACCCATGGCCCAACAACCCTTCCATCCCTCCGGAGTCTGGCTGGATACATCGGTAGGCCACCGCGAGTCATTTTAAGGGCCGGATATGCATTAAATCACCTCCAACGATACTTAATGAAGTTGAATGTATGGCGCATCTCTCAGAGATTGATCAACGCCGAGAGCTTCATCCTTTATCGTTTATCCTCAATTAATTATTTTTCTTAAACTTTCCATTGCTACTTTTCTCCAAAATGTCTTGCCTGAAAACGGCGTTCTCTTTCACCGCTGGTAAGCACTATTACCAAATCTTTAGACACTCTGTTGAGTGCAACAGTAGCTTCTGAGGTTGTTTTTGTTACACAAAATGTGTGACAGGTTCTTTCTTACATATTGTTATCGTCGTCTTTGTGACTATTTTACCCTAGAAATTTAACTATGGTCAACACGTTGACCTGGGTCCTATCAATTTGGATATGTCGAAGATCCTTAACCTTCTGGAGAATTAATGTCTCTGTTCACTAATCAAGGAAGAATCAGTGAGAACCGCTGAACTATAGTATCACTTTCTGTGCCGTTTCAACTAAACCGTTTTAGCGGATGCAGCGGTAATTGCGAGTCTCAGTTGCAATGACTGGTCACGTTTGTTAACAAATGTGAGCGACAAACCCTATCTACTGCTGGTCTTACCATGTGTAGCTTGAAACGTGCCGCAGTTCGTTCATATTACGGCCAACTAAAATCTGTACTCGGTGAGGCTTCACAAATTGATATCCTCTTCGATACTCAACACCCTGAGCGACCACAAATGTTACGTGCAGGGAATGGGTGGTGCTTCATCTTCGCCAACAAAACATCTTCGAAGAGGTTATGCTTAAAATGAGGGTTGGTTCATCCTAGCGAAAACATATGCCACGAATTCTGGCCTTCTAGCGGCAAAAATTCGAGTAAAGGTTTTAAAAGGGTTTTCTTCACACTTTACAACTTTAGTTAAAAACGATCCACACGCTTGTAAGTTGGTGGTCTGTTTTCTAGAACACCAGCCATGATATTCTGGGAGTTGCGGAGGCCGAATTAAATGTTCATAAACAACCGCCACACGGAGAAACTTTCCAAACTCAGCGTTGTTGTAAAGGGAATGCTAACAAAGCTTAGAGTCTAGCTTTGCATTACAGCACTTGGTTGGTCTCATGTCGCAAAGTTTGTTTGCAGACAGATGGAGAGGTTGTTCCAGACTACCGAAACTAACTCACCGTCCACGCAATATATACATCTTTCGCAATTTAAGTCGTTCTATGTCTTAGGGCATCAACTGTATACATAAAGTTCGACGGTTACGACAACTTCGGAATGTTCGTCAACTTTTTTTTACTCCAAACCTCTGCGCTTGTATGAGAAGTGAAAGTGGTTTATTATCCATGTTATGTCCATACAAGTAAAATAATGAGCCGTATTTCTGACCGCGTGAGTTAAGTATGGTTCTTTCTGGTTATTTCTGGTGCAACGCAAACATTATCTGCGGTGCCTTTCGTACTAGATTGGCAACTCCTATGTGAAATGTAATGGCGGTCAGGGTCCGAAAAAAGTTTTATTTTAAACCTCTAATTTGTAAGGAAAAGTGCATAGTTGTATGGAATAGGAGGTGATAAGAGGTGTAGAAAAACTCCGAATTGTATTCAACATATGTTACGTAACCAAGTGCCAAAGGTCGACATTAATTTAACACGATGTTGAGCAATTTTTTTTTGTCGCCATCCACAAAACTGGAATACTTCGGAAGCTATAGACGTAGAACATAAAAACACATGTGAAACGTAGTAGTTACAAAATGCATGAAAAAAACGATCTACAGGCATTTATTTTCGGGAGCGATACATACGAAACTAGTCACATATGACCAAATCAAGTGTTTCATACAAAGATAAAAAAAAGAGTAAAGCTCTCGGCATTGATCAATCCCTAAGGGATGTCCCATGCACTCGACTTCATTAAGCATCGTTTGGAGGTGATTGAATGCATATCTGGTCTTTACAATGAATCGCGGTGGCCTACCGATGTATCGAGCCAGCGCTGCTGTCGCGGAGGGATGAAAGGCTTTGTGGGCCATGGGCGCGCGGGGATCGATTTCACGTGTGTGTTGCAGGACGCCTCCGACCACTGCTCCACTCGCCTCCTCTTCACGGTTTCATATAAACCGCCTAAAATTAGCCATGATTACGAATCTGTTAATTAAGTTTTGTACACCATACCAAATTTTTAAGGTACTCGGAAATGAGTTTTCTTAAAATACTACGATCTTTTACGTTAGGAAGGACAAGTTCTCTTAGAATACTCAAATGGTGATATTACCATATTTAAAGGTTTTCTCGAAACGAATTTTTATCCCGATTGTGCGCAAGGTTTCAGATGGTTTTCAAACCAACAGTGAATAAATCCTCCCACTGGTTGAATGCGACCGACACTTAATGACTCATCTGATGGCAGAAATGCTAGATATTAAGCAAATAATCTTTTTGAGGCTACTACAAAGGCATGGGGCAGTCGACATGGGTGGTTGATTTGTGAGTGCCGCACACACTTTGAAAAATTTGGAAAACCAGGTATCTGCTTGCGATGCCTTGCTAGGTATACCAAACAAGTCCATCCTTTCTTAAAGTGGATTACGACCGGTGAAGAAACAGTCGAATGTATCGGCAAATTCAAGCGGTAAAATCGTGGTCTAAGCAGCGAGGATTCTCCTGCGTGAGACACCAGTTTGTATGGGAGAAGAGGTTGTACTGTGCATCTGGTGGATTGGGAAGGATTCATGTATTCCTACAAGAAAAATAAATCATATTGTTAAGTTGATAAAAAAGTTGGCCAATCGATCAAATTTGAGCCGGAATTCAACCAGAAACGACCAGAGTTACTCGCGGACAGGACAGATATTCTATCTGATTATAACCATGTTAGGCTGCACAGACTTTGTGACGGACACTTTTTTTGACATTTAGTGACTAGGCACTAACTTATGCACCTTGAGCATTTTAGCTTATTCATCAGGTCATATCTCCTCTGATTTTCGTCTATTCATATCTCTTAGAAACTTTTGACTGATATGAATTTAACTTTTTTATGCTCGTAGATATCATTTCAAATCACTTCTTTGCTGAGTTTCTTGAACGAAGAATCAATTTTTCATTTGAAAGATGCTAGAATGTCATTATACAAAACAGCAGCCACTATTTTTTTAATAACCCAATTTTACACTTTGACTCTGTACAAACAGGTCTTTATTAACAGAATATTGTGTGTGATGGAACTTCGATAAAGAAAAAAAAACGGTTTTGAGACTGTGAATTTGAGGTTGGAATTCGCTTTGTTCAGCAAAAGAAAACGACTCCAAACTGCAGATGAAAAATTTGCAATATTTTAACATTATATTCTATTCAGTTCCAAGATGATCCCTCGCCATACGCCACAACAACATTGGTGATGTCTAATCAACAACCTGCTTGGCTAAATGATCGAATGTTGCGTGGACCCGTGCTGCCGAGTAATCCGATCCCAAACGGACCACCGGCGAGGTATTGCCTTTCTCATGAGTTTTATCCTCTCAAAACACTTTGTTTGTCATTACTGTATTCCCAGATATGCGGACCATACTGCCGGTCGACGTTCACGAGGCAGTCGAACGTCCGATCATCGACAGGCCAGTCATCACTCCGAAAGTCCACCCCATACCGATGTTAGCTACGTGCAAGTTTGTTTTATGATGTTTCATACATAGCTGTTCCACGTATCCATTTGTTCTTACAATTGTAGATAGATCTATTATTCTTCGAAATTTCTAAAAAAAAAGACAATTTATATTTATTTGTGTAATGATATCGTTTTAGAAATGTGAACCTATTTTTCTAAATGAGGACTAGCAGCCTTATCTTCTTTTTATTTCATATATTTTGTTTAAGTATAGAAATGTGTGGAAATTACACTGTTTTGTCAGTTATTGCTTTCTATTCAGTTCCAATCGTCTGATGGCACTGGCGAAAGTTCAAATGGTCGTTCAAAGCAGGGCACAATAGCCGGATGTCGAAGTCCTCCTAAACATACGTTAATGGATTTTATTCCTCCTCCTCCTACAAATCCCCCACCTCCTGCTGATATACATTATGAGGTAACGTTGTGGAACAAAAGTTTTTGCACATATTACCGCTTCGATGTTGTGAATATACCTGCATATCAATTTTCAAACCGACCGTCATTCATCCTCGGTACTAAAATAATCAACATGTTTTTAAATTGTGAGCTTACACGAGGTTGATAATAAGGTTTATTTCGGCTAACGTTTCGACGTCTTCGTCTTCATCAGAGCTGATTATCTTAGTTGATGGTCCACAGTTGTTCCTCTTCTCGATGTGGCATTTTCGCAACCGCACCGAGGCGGATCTTCTCGTGCGCGCACATTACCGTTTTATACGTGGAACGTTCCGCTGAGTTATGTTGAAATGTTTTCAAAGCTTGACTGCTTTGGCCCGATTTGGTACAATTGGGTAATCTTCTAATTTAATCTTCTTTTTATCATTTAGTGCATGTTTTAACTGTAAGAGTGGCAAAGGACAATATCTACAGTGTATTCGAGTGCAACGCAGTCCACTCTCCCCGTTACCGCTACTCTCCAAACGTTTGGAATCTGGCGAGGTCGTTTTTAGAGATCGCTCGCACTCGCATCATTGATTCACAATTGTTCAGTAGTCTTACGGAACCCTGTCGATGCGAAACCGAACGCCATCATTGGCGAATTGGTGACAATGTTTGTGTTCTTCCAATAATCATCGGTAACAGAGCAGGTTGTAGGTTGTATCGATGGCTATGATATTGTCTGTTTCTGAAATCACTCGCACATAGAGGGGACCTTTTGAAAGAATTTGTTGTTGAAAATGAAAGTTTTTGTGTCAGCAATACTAGCTGGACTTAACGGCTTCTACGGGGTTAGTTGCCATTATATTTAGTGAAAACAGACGAAAGGTTCATATTTTCTATTGGTGTGTTTTGGAAGGAATATTGTACTGTGACACTCTACGAAACAAAACCACCGTGACTGTAGTCGTCTTCGTTCCTTCAAGAATGCAGTATACAAGTTGCGAGGATAACTTCTGACACAGTCGGAGGCTGTGTAGGAATTCTGTTAGTTTCTCCGAGGTAATATAGCAAGGTTTTATCTGACTCATTTCATTGGTTTCGCATGTTCAAAAATCATCTAGTGGACAAAGATGTCAGTTGTTAAACACAACTAAATAGTGATAGGTTAACTAAATAGGTCATTTCTTCACATTGAAAACGTAAGTGTTTTGTCGGACATCTCAATGGTTTAGCTCCTCACCGTGGCTGAAAGGTGTTCCTGGATGTCGGACTGTCATGTACAATGCGGGGATTCACCACTCTACAGACTGAGAAGCCCGGCGTTTGCATCACGAAGCCCAGCTAAGAGCAAACCAATAGCAGTACCGGGATCCCTCACCGTCCTGGTATCAAAATAGTCGTATGGCGGCGAATCTCCCTCTGACCTACAAGGGCAGAGACTGCGTGTGGTGTGTGGACCTGGGGCAGACTTTGGCAAGGCTGCCCTCTGCCCAGGACTCCAGAGAATCACAATGGTTAAACCAGCAAAACTCCAAGAAATGGAAATTATGCTGGGGTCCACACAAGCAGTGAGGACGGGTCGTACAAGTATCCAAGTAATTTATATAATACCGAGATATTTGCAAAGCTCCGAACCGCAGGTGTCTGCGGTGGGGAACAAACGCGCTATTGTCCTTTCTGGGGAGTAACGCGTTCACCACCACACCATGCGGGTCCTCCGTTTCGCTTGTCTCTCAGCTAGTTTTACATCCAAGCAATGTTTTGTGTAAGGCACACTGTGTAACTACCCAACCACCGACACCTTGACAGTGTTGTATTGCACAGTTTAAGAGATAACTTTTGTATTTTAGTGATCTGTCACACTTTTTTTTAATGGTTGCCACAGTATGGACCTTAAATCTAGGTGCTTTACCTTTTATGTAAACAATACAGCAATGGCAGCATAGTAAAATTAATAATGACAGTATGATAGGTAGATTTTTAGATTATACTACAGGAAATGAAGTGAGATTTATATGAGTGAAAGAGGCATACAATCTCCCAGTAATATAGTGATTTTTGAACATTGTCTGAAATAGATGGGCTTGTTGCTAGATAAAGTTGGTAGTTATTGTTCAAGACAAGTTTCTAAAATTTTTCCCAATTAGTACATTCTGACCCAGCTGATCTAGTATACGGAAACATTAGAGACAAAGGCTGGATCGTTCATGCAAAGGAGCTAATAGAATTCTTATTACAGTAGATGCGAGAGGTGGAGATTGCTGTTTATGGCATGTGTGGCGAAATCCAGAGAAAACCAGAAAAGTGGTTTTGTAGTACATTATGTTAGGTAACAGTAATATGTGAAAGTTTTATGACTAACATAAGAAAAGTATGATATGATGGAGAGATGCGGAGTCTTTGTTTCAGAGAGTAGTCTATATGTTTTATTCGTATTTTGGATTAAGTTTTATTTTAACAGGCAATTATGGCAAGGTTTACACAATGTTGCAAGTTTCTTAGTGTCAAGTATTTTACGAATTAATTTTCTGCTTGTACATGCTGGGATATTCTCGTATAGGTTTTTCTTTCCCACTGTTAGATAGAAAATTCTTGATCATTGTTCGTTTTTTTTTGTTTCTTGAAGTGTTTCCGTTTTTAGGGCTCGCCACGACGACATTTGCCTCGTGCCTTAAATCTAGAAGATCCTTATGATTCGGTTTCCGATGGGTTAGCGTTTGCAGACGAGATGAAAGTTAGGCCAACCAGTAGGAATAGGACTACAGGTTGGTATTGCAATTCCATATTTTAATGGAACGCTACAAATGTATTTGTTTCACAACTCATTCTATGTTTTCTAGGGATCCGTCCTCAAAAAGGTAATCGAGATGACGATAGCCAACGTTCATCGTTGATGATGGATGAGGAAGGCGTATCATCCGATGCTGATGGTGAAACATCAGATTGTGAAACAAGAAAACGGAAAACAGTTCCGCGAATGGGTGTATCTGCTAGCGCACTTTCACAAAGTAGCTGTGAGTTTAAGTGATTTATGATTTCTGTTTCACTGTACATGAATTAACAATGTTTTGTCAGAACATAGTGGTAGGTGATACGCGTCAACACCGTGATGTATACTACCATGTATTGTCTTCTGTTTGATTGTCGATTGGCTCAAGCAAGCAGCAGGGAAGTCTTTCTATCGCGCCCAAGAATTGCCAAGCACAGTTCCACTCAAAAGCGTGTGGTTGGTTTTTTGGAGGTGACTCTAAAAGGCTTTCCCTATGATTTCAATCCACTTCATTGCATTCATTCGCTAAGATGAGCGTATTAGATACAGTCCACACATGTATAGACACAACTACATTCACAAATGATGCATGGACATGATAATATGTATGCGATTCGTTCAATTCCATCCGACGCAGGAAAGGTAGATATTCTATCTCGCGAGTCCACTGCTCAAGCAGATTTGTGACCACTTGTCTTTCGAATCACTTATTTACTCTTTTACCCATCATGGCTGTACCATTTACCGCCCAGAATCTCCTCCTACAGGGGGAAGTTGGTGAAAAATCTGCTATCATGAAATATTGTAAGTACTGATTTTACTGCACCCTTCTTCTAAATGGCGTTCAATTGATTTGAGACATAACGATTGAAAAGTTGGTCGCAGTTCATAAGTTTCGGAAATAACCTGGGCTTTCAGCTCTGAACAAGCGTTTCTGAGATCAAAATGAAACTTATCAATTATATTATAAATCATGTAAATCAATAGCTGCATTTCCAACAACGCATTCTTATCTGCCGCTATGAAATTCTGATATATTCGTTCACAGAATTATTTTCGTCTGCAATTATTTCCCAAACTGTGGAAATCGGTTCCGTCCAGCGGAATGCGGCGATATTCTGGTTAACAGATGTTTGTATTTCCTGAAAAGTGATGTATTTCGTTACCATGAGAGCTCAGATTTCGCAAAATCTGAAGTTGTTAAATACTACTTGCATTATAGAAGAATTGTCGGAATTTGTCGATAGAAAACTAACATCTTCTCAAAAGGGTTAATATTATTTTTCTAGATGACTCTGGCAGATCCGCATCACGCTTCAAGTCTATACAACGAGGCAAACAGGACCATGTTTGATTATTCCTGTTGAGCATTTCTTTGTTGTTTTGCTGTTGTTATTATCCCGGCTATTCTTAACGGGTATTGTATGAAACACTTTACCATTCATATTTTTGTTGTAAATATCGGCTTCTTCCAAACATATCTTTTGATAACTGCGAACTATTTGAATTCTGATAAATAGTGCTCAACTGTTCTTTATTTCCTGTTTTTCTCTTTCTTTTCATCGAAATATTCTGTAAACACAAATGATCTCATGAACTGAGGCTCATCATAGGCATAGCACGCCTACTTCTACTTTTCTGCTTCTGTTTTTAGCCGTTCATTGCTCTCAATGTTCTGCAGGCCTATGAAGTCTACTTTCTATTTTTTGCCTTTCATAGCTCTCATGTTCTGCAGGCCTAAGAAGCCTGCTTTCTATTTTTTTGCTTTTCATAGCTCTCATGTTCTGCTGGCCTAAGAAGCCCGCTTCTACTTTTTTTTCTGTTTCTGTTTTTGTCCGTTCATTGCTCTACTGTTCTCTAGGCATAGCCCTGATCCACACTTATATCTTGTAGTCTGTTAAGAATATATCCAAATTGTGCATATGATGAGCTTTACAATCGTTTTTCAGCCCCCATTTAAGATTGTACGGTTCTGCCATGTCATATTTTTGATGAAGCACTAATGCATGTAAACAGTTGCTTACTTATTGTGCTGAATAAATTATTTTACTTTGACAGGAGTTATTATTGTAGTGGAAAATGAATGATGTAATGGGAAAGAAAATCAGCATTAAACATTTTCTTTAGAATTAGTTAATGTTTTTTTCTAAAAGGTTTCTCGGGAATTAGTTTCCTGTTTGTTTCGAAAACGTGGAATAATTTCGCTTTAGTGATATCTGAAGCAATGTGAGATAGTTTTGAAGATCCTTGATGAGGATTTTTACACATTTATTTTTCCACAATTCCTCAAGACGCTATATCACATCTGCGAATCACATTCGATCTGTTTCCTTGCATCAACCATCCACAAAGTGCTTCAAACCTTTTTTGGCATGGTTTCAGCTGCTCCT
Source organism: Angiostrongylus costaricensis (assembly GCA_900624975.1). Taxonomy (NCBI): domain Eukaryota; kingdom Metazoa; phylum Nematoda; class Chromadorea; order Rhabditida; family Metastrongylidae; genus Angiostrongylus; species Angiostrongylus costaricensis. The sequence goes on along the minus strand of UYYA01000004.1, from coordinate 67,652 downwards.
AGAAGGTAGTCGTCTCAGCTACTAGTGCACTTTAGTGTTTTTCAAGTTGATTTTCCCTGGAGTTTCGGGGCGACCGTACTAGGTTGCTCCCAGGACTGAAGATCCCGAACAAGTCGTTTGGTATTTTGCTGATACTGGAGAGACTTTCAAGGCTTGGTTGGCCCTGGATGGAGTTGAAACAGGAACTGGATTTGTTTCAACGTTCGCATATTGAACGACGTCATTACTGCTGCACCTGCTTAATAAATACTGCTATGAAAAATGCGTACGGAATTGATCTAGTATTTTCTGTGAGTGGCAGCTTTCGATTTCTTTAATTCGGTTTAGAGATAACTTTATTGGTCTAGATAGAAACCACTAAAGATACAGATTCTTGTAAATAGGAATGGGTTTAGTTGATCTGTTAATGTAGGGTTCTAGTGTTTAGGAGTGGAAAATTTGTGTGGAAAAGTGGAAAAGAAAAGTGAAAAAAAAAATTGATTTCGTTTTCAGCAGCAATAAGATGACTTTTCGTTATACATAGTTCTCGAGATGCTTGAAAAGCATGCAGTTGACGAGAGGGCCAATTAGGCAGAGCTTCAAATCCTAATCGGCCCAACTGCTGCAGCATAAGTTACCTACACGGCTTTGTTTTCATATTGCGGTTGTGCTATCACCATTCAGGAACCATTTAACACCTTGATGTTCTTGCAACCACTGAGTTTAACATCCTTGGTTATCATCGGTTGTCGTATAGGATCCGTTCTCATTACTATTTATAATACGATCGAGAAATTATTTTTCCTGCGTTAAAGGAGCTCAAAGTAAATTTCGTACCGGTAATCTCTTTACTTTTCATCGAATTCGTACTGCGCACATTTACCGATCTTTCTCGGCTTCGCAGTGTCTTCTAAATGAAAGAAGACTTATTTGGCTGCCGTTGAGTTTCTCTGCAGCATAGCTATTAGCCCATCACAGGTCAACTTCGATTGTCTCCTTCGGATGACCGTTCTCAACTGCTGATTGGCAATCATGACCTTCTTGCCATTTTAAGCTGGTTAAACGCGATTTTCTTTGAAGTCATTAGATAGCTATGCTTTATCGTCCTCGCAACAAACATTCGTCTGCCATTTTAGATTGAAGGGAGGTATATCGCATGGTGAATCAGATCTTTCTAGGATGACAGTGATTCTACGAATGCAGGGTATCCGCCCGAGGGCGATGTAACAAACAGCATCCATAAATGTTTGTCATACAGCGCAATAAAAACGGCCACTGTTTTTAAGGCACAAGAACTGAAGGAGTCTTTCCCAACTTTCTAGCAGCTAGTTTTTCCCTCGCAAATTTCTGGGAATAGTTGCAAACGAATTAGGTGTATCTGCGTAGATTTTATCGAAGGTTCATTCTTCATTCATGTACTTTAAAACTGACAATTCGCTGCGAAGCGAAAATCTTATGCAGTTTTCTATTAAGAATAAAGTAAAATTTCAACTCTTGAGAACTAACACTGATGGCTGTCCTCTAATTGGCCACAACAGGCCTAGAAGATGTGACGACTTCGTTTTCACTTTTGCCTCTTTGACAGGAAGTGCTGCAGAAGCTGGAGTAGATAGCACTCTCATATGTACCACTGGTGTACAGAGCAGAGAACTTCTCTTCTCAAGTTTCTGAGGTAGGCACTGATAGTCGTCGTGGTCTAAGATTGACGTTGCCGAGTTTAAGGAGTACAAGGATAATTTCTACCGGAATTTACTGGCGGAAATGACTCATTTATCACCAAAAAGCTATTAGATATAGAGTAACGTTTTTGAAATCGAAAATAGTTGTCGAACAAGGGAGAGCGTTTTGTCCACTACTGATCAACGTGCCAGGAACATTTGTTGTCTCCAGGATCAGCTTAATAATCTTTCGTTTTTCACAAAACATAGCATAGCAATTGTTTAGCGTTCTTGATATATTTCCCTCATAAATCGTCGATTGACTCGAGTACACCTGGACCCATTTGTTTCCATTGTCTGTCAGTCTTGTTTATCAAGTTCAGCTCTCAACAGACACTGGAAGAGGAGCATCTGTCAAATTTGTTGCTCATGATTTTCATAGGTCTGATCATACGTGGAACCTGCCTTAAGCCTTGCCGTTCTAATCTCAAATTATGAATAAAGATTAAGTATGCAGTATAACAAGCTCGACGTTGATCTATTTCTTAGGGATGCACTGCTCATTCAAATTCCTTATGTGGAGGTGTACTAATGTACATTTAGTCTACAAAATAACTTAAAGAGGCTTATCGAAGAATGGAGTCAGTGTTTTTACCATCCCCTACAAGTCTGGCACCAATTTGAAGGCACGATAGTTTATTTGTTCGTTCGTCTCTTCGTTAGTTAGGAGGTACAGGGAGGAGTAAAGACCACGCTTTTATTTCAGGGCATTTAGAACCGCTGGAAGCCGTGCGCCCCTTATTATGGAATATTGCCGAAAAAAGTGATGCAAATGTTATTCATTTAACACAAACTACTAACTCCATGTACACGGTATCAGTTTCTGTGCTTTGCTGTTTAGGTACATCTCCTCATAACAGTTTCCAGGATCGGCTTTCTATTAACCTCAGCATTGAATTATAAATTCGAAGGCGATACTGCCGAAACGTCTATTACGATTGTGTTTCATGTGTGTTACTGTATGGAAGTAAATGTATGCTGTTTAACAACGTTGTAATTGCTGAGAGAAAAAACGACGAATTTACATATCGTTAGTTCCGCCATTTCTGTGAAGTTGGGCATAGTGAGTGTCCAGATGCTTCGAAGGAAACATTATTGGTAAAAAAATATGTTTATACAACGAAATATTGTGAATGTATTGGGCAAAGCGAAGACATAATGTAGATGAAGACACCTTTCTTAGTCTCTGAAGATTTTATTGTTCCATTAAAAAAGTGGTTTCGTGATGTTTTGTCAACAACTTTTAAAAAATGACATGAACTGCAAGGTTTGTAATTTTCCATTACTTACTACAGTTTGGAAAAATTACTATTTATCCGAAAATAACGAGTGGATCGATCGCATGGGCTGCTACATATATTGTAATTACACCAACTATAAATGCGAAATCACATGATTCGTCACTACTTCAAAAAACTGACTTTAAACCAAAACTGTGGGAAAATTTTTTTTATTCAGTGCTGTATTGCCATGAACTTCTATAGAAGGGGGATGATTTACAATCAATCTGGCATTGTTTAATTCGTATGAAACGGTTTCACGACCGCCGCTTGTAATAGCAGCCATTGCATCGTATCTGGTAGAAACTGGTATGAAACGAAAACCCGTAGCTTATTTCCTGCTACGTATAGATGTGTTCGTGGTTTTCCTATATAAATAGAATATGAATAGCTTAGTTCTTTTTTCTTACACGTGTTTATAGCACATTTCACTTAAAAGTAAGTAAACTGGTGATGTGTTGTGAGCAATTAACATGCGATTCCTTCAACTGTTCTTTTAGTTTTGGCCATTGTTCCGTGTAAACTTTCTGGCTGAGATCTACTGAGCCAGATATTCTATTAATTTTTGACTTAAATGTTCTTCAAATGAATTTTCAGTGGTGTTCTTTTTTTGCTGCGATATCTTCAAGATCCAACACCACTTCATCGTGACACCTCTTGAACTAGGCAAGCTACTGAAATAAATACTGGATGAAAATGTTAATGAAGTAATTACCAAACTGGCCTTTACAATGACTCGCGGTGGCCTACCGATGTATCGAGCCAGTGCTGCTATCCTCCCAGGCAAGTCTGGTACCAATTTGCCGACCCCGGAGGGATGCAAGGCTTGGTGGGGCCATGGGTGCAGGGATCGATTCCACGTGTGTTGCAGCGATGCCTTCATCCACTGCGTCACACGCACCATAGTTGAAAAGACTACGAACCATGTTTATATTCATAGTGAAAACAATCAATGTTCATGCTGTGGGAACCGCGAATTGTTGAGGTTCCAAATCCCACATGAGGATCAGATTTTCAGGCTAAACAAATAATGTATCTGAAGGCATCCGTCAGTTACATAGCAATTGCTCTGTCTAGTTTTGTTATAATCTCATTTGTTGCTTACATCCCCTACATGCTTGCCCGAATCGACTTCGTTTTGGATTCTCTCAGGGTGAGTTAAAATCGTTGAATAATCTTATTTAAGTCTTGAAACTGACTCAGCCTAGCTCTGTTATAATTTTTCAGTTTCTCCGTCTATTCAGAAACATACTGTGTTCACCGTAGTTCTTTCTTGCGATGGTTTTCGCCTTCGTGATCTTCGTTATCTTATTGAGTCGAATCAAGTGAATTGAAGCGTTTTACGAATGGAATGATTTCACCTATCACTGCCTTTTTATACCGGAGTTTTTCGATTTGATGTCTTTGCGATAATACCCATCGCAAGAAATTACATTCAACTCGAAGCACCTCTGCTCTGATGAAGTGACGTTGCTCTAATGTTAGCCACAAAAAAAGACTTACAACGACGCCATGCAATCTTTCCAAACAACTAAGATTTTTTTCAGAATTACATCCAATTTTGCGACTAGGAGTCATTTACAGGTTCACAACGACGAATTTCAAGCAATGGAAAGTATATTGAGATTAGAATTTGAAGCCTTGCGTGGAAGTATTTCACCACGCGAGCGACGTCAAGTAGAAGGAACATGCAGTAAGTATTATAATACTGAAACAATCCACTTTTAATTTATCTTAACTGCTTCTTAGACAATGAAATCCGGTAAGATATTAAGTGCATTTGACTTCATAGTGCTAAATTTCACTTGCACACGTAATGCTTGTTTAGGGTGTGACACTAGAAACAACTGTCCACATGGTCCTAAAGGTATGCCAGGTTCAGCCGGCAAAGATGGAGAACCAGGTATGTGTCTTTGCGTTTTTGCTTTTCTCGATAACCGTTAGTCTTCTTCTACTTATCTAACTACTTCCGATTATAACATATTATGTTACAGGTTCGTCTGGATCACCTGGGGAAATGGGTGTCATAGGAGTTCTTGGTGTTACTCTGCAACCGAAACCAAGTGGTTGTCGACAATGTCCGTCTGGACACCCTGGACAACTGGGGTATATGGGAATTACTGGGGAGCCAGGGCCTGAGGTTCTCTTTTTTTCACATTTCACGACATTAGATGTTAGTTCTGTTAGCATGTCTTACTCTAGAGGAGTAAACGCTTATGCAATCAAGCAGGCGTAGTATTAGGCAGTAATGATAATTCTGTCCATTAAGGGCAGCGAAGGACAACCAGGTATACCAGGACGCCCAGGAAGCATTGGAATGCCTGGGGTGCCTGGAGAACATGGACCAGAGGGAAGACCGGGAAATATGGGAGAAATTGGAGTTCGTGGAATGGATGGAAAAAGAGGAGCGAAGGGTCCTAGCGGTCCCAAAGGACCAACAGGCGCACTTGGACCCAGTGGTGCACCGGGATTTCTTGGTAGAGACGGTTCTCCAGGTATGATGGGGCCTCCTGGACCGCCGGGACCAAGCGGAATGCCAGGGAATATTGGGTATCCAGTCGGTGCTGGAAGCCCAGGAGCCGATGTGAGACATGAATTTTAACTTTTTTTTCCAAAAATGGGATGTTTCTTTGAATTCATGAGTTTTTAGGGTGCACCAGGTGAAGACGCTAGTTACTGTAGATGCCCGGCACGTGGACTGATTAAAAAAGCTTTACGCGTAAAGATCATTGCGACTTAAACTCTCTGAATTTCTAGGTTGTGTATAGAATGAAATAAAAGATCCGATGCATGTCTGTATTTAATTTTACATGAAAATCTTAGAAATTCCTTAATCTGATGATGTCGGTAAAATTAGGAGAATTCTGTCTTTGTGAATAAATGGTAGTTGGCTTTGTACAAGAGATTGCTAGTACAATTTAAAAAAACTGTAAGCTAAAAGCACTGAAAAAACAGTAAAACTTGAGCATTTTTATATGAGGATAAAGCATGAAGCTCTCAGCTTTGATCAATCCTTGAGGGATGAGTCATGCATTCAACTTCACTAAGCATCATTGGAGGTGATTGAGTGCTTGTCTGGCCTTTGCAATGACTCTCGGTGGCCTACCATCTATCGAACCAGTGCTACTATCCTCCCAGACAAGTCTGGTACCACTTTGCCGACCGTGGATGAATGGAAGGTGGGCCATGCAGGCGGGATAAATTCCATGTGTGTGCTTCAAGGCGCCTCCGACCACTGCGCCACACACCCCCTTGCGTTTTTATAGTGTACGAAATTCGTTTTAAAAATATCTTATGAAAGTCAAAGGATGAGGGTTTATAAAAAAGGTAGAGAGCTGCATTTAAATTGCAAAAAAATTTCGTCTAAGAAGGTGTGAACTGCTCAAAAATTTTTTTATGATGCTACGACTCCATAAAAATTTCAGGAAACGACTAGCGAATTTGAAGGAATATTGGTTTTTCCGCATTTCTCCACGAGCAACGGTGTCGATCTAGGTTATTACCACCTAAATTTAAAAATTATGTAACTTATTGAAAGAACACATTTTTTTTGCGACTATGGGTGATCTCAGCAGTTTTAACTTTTACTGTTCGAACAAGACGTAGGTTTTTTCTTCGTTAAACATCTCGGTAAAGCCATCCCTTAGTTTTAGAAGACGTACTTCGTACTGCTTCAGTAGGATGGTTGTTAATCCGGTTGACCAGGATCTTGCACAGGAAGCATCTACTAAATGCATTATTGCTTAAAGTGCATGTAGAGCAGTGATGATAGGTGGGCTGAAACACACAGATATCCGTTTCTTCGGTCTGCGAAATGGGACTAGCAATTCTCTTCATCTCTTTGTGGTTACCAAATTGGCATTAGACATGTCTGAAAAAGAAAACTACTGATTGCCTTTTTCGATATGCTTTCAAAATCTACTTCATAGGACAAAAATGCACGAAGATGTGCATGACCTCGTGACACTGTCATGTCACGCGTCTTCCCTGGTTTACAGAGAGTTTTTTTTATCGAATTGTTTCTATTCGGATGCAGTGTCAAAACTAGGTCCAATATCAGAAGTGGCCCATAAAAAGCTTTTCTGCATACGTAATAATTTACAAAACAGCCTCTTCGGATGAGATCATTTTTGCGGCGAGACTATTGCTGTTAAAGAAATTGTGCAGCATAAAGCATTCTCGGTAGAGAGGCCCACAAGTGCTTGAACACTGGCATTCAACACTTAGGGAAAGCTCTTCGCTCTGATAGCATGGTGGTAAGACCATTGAGCAGACTTCCTTAGAGTGGCTTGATGTTTACAGCGTATGCATTTATGAACAGGATTCAGCATAGTTGTGTTTCGAAAGTTCTTTCAAGTCTTATTACGTTTTTGTTTCGCATTTATTCCACAACATACAATTTACAGTGTACATATATAAGATATTGCGTTTTTTTCTACATCATGGCCATGCAACGCATTGGTTAGAGGCGCCCTGGAACACACACGAGTTCAATCTCGCGTCCAAGACTCATCGAGCCTTTCATCCATTCTGGTTCGGAAGATAGGTATCAGACCTTGCTGGGGGGAGGATTGAAGAACTGACTCGATACATCGATATGGCACATCGTGTCTAAGCTACGTATGAATTCAATCACCTCTACCGATGCTTGATGAAGTCGAATGCATGGCCGATCACTCAGAGTGATCGAGGCCGAGAGCTTAATCCCTTACCCTTTTTTATTCTACACTGTACAAGCTGGCAATGGTAATTGGCAGTGGCAGCAATAGTAACAAAAACATCTTACAATTTTTGCATTATGTTAAAATTTAAGAAGCTATTGACAATCTTTATAACGGAGATCTTACCATCTATACGCATTGTATTCGGTTTGCTGAAATGTTTTAAACATTTCGCTTTTTTCTTTGACAAAAAATTACAAGCTTGTTATTGCTTGCTTATCTGGTTGCTTAGATGGGCCTTCATCACTGGCTGTGGGCACCCTAGTATAATTTCCATTTGTTTCTTTTTCGCGCAATCGTCCTCTATGGTGGTGGTCTTCCTTAAACATTGTGACATCTGCGGGGCTTATTCCTTAATCGTAGGATCGTTGTCATCTGTGAGTGCAGATGGTTGAAGTTTACTACTACTAACACTTCCGCACTTCGTTCAAGTGTTTTTCAAAGAGGGCACTTGCATTGTCTTGGAGTCCAGTTTACTGTTCTTTCCGTCTCTCTGTCATCTTTTCTTTTTATTATGTGACCGGCCTATTTGATTGACGCTATCGATGTATGTTATCCATGATTCTGAAAATGGGATAGGTTTCGGAAATGTGAGCTGCGCATACCTACTAGACGTTGTGAGTGCATGTTTCAATTTCAGAAGACATTGCTCAAGGCTTGTGGCGTACACTCAACAACCATGCTGGCGGTACTTACGAGGATCTGTTGGGTTACTCCTGTTTGGATATAATAGCTTTGCGCGACGTCTTCCACTTCTAGTGTTTTTTTCAGATGTCATGCAGATTATGAGAAGCATAGGTATTATAATTTATGGCAAGCAGCTCTAAGGAAATCAGCGGCGATGTTATCGGCTCCTGGAGCTTTACCTATCTTTATGCTTTCTATCGCAACTTGAACTTCATATAGGGTACAATCCTGGACGGTTTTCAACCGGAGGATTTCGGGGACCGAGACGAGGTTATGGAGCGGAAAACATTGGTGTAAAAGCTTCCAGTTTTAAATTCGATTTCATGATGGGATATAGTGATGGTCTCGTCTCAGTTCATCAGGATAGATAACGGAGAATTACAACGGCAGGGATCCCGACGGTATTCTTTCATAATGGATCGTTTTTGAGCTGCTTCTAGAAAATTTCTTTACGCTTTTAAAGCTCGCGTTTAGCATCGTAGTGTGTTGCAGTAGGGTCAAGTTTCAGTGTCCTTCTCTTTTCGAGCAACTTCTTATTGATAATGGAGATGAAGTCCGAATTTTTTGTTTAAGGATCTAAGTTTGGTTTAAGTTTTAAGTCGTTCGTGCAACCGTCAGTCGGGTTTTTATTTATCTAATGTCATATGAGGAGAGGATTTTATTGAGAAAGTCCTCGTCATACATGAATTGCCCTGTTTTTCTTGGAAGATTACAGTTCTTCTTCAACTTGCAGCTGAATCAGACCTTTCCACGAAGAAGGCAGTGGTTAGGTCCAGTAGAGAATCCAGATATAATTGAGGTGTCAAAGATTGCTACTACAGCATCTATTAATTCAATATACCTGCTGTTTCGGCGGTTTCGTTTTCTTCAGATCCTGTAAATGTCAAATTGACATTAATCTACTCGACCACACACTTTCATAACACCAGCAGATGGAAATTAATACATAAATATCCATTCGCATTATAAATGCCTCCCTATAAACACTCACCGTTTTGCAAAACTCCGGACCACAGGTGTATGCAACGGGGAACGAACACGCTCTGTTGTCCTTACCGGGGAGCAGCGCACTTCACCACTACACCATCCAGGTCCTTCGCTTTGCATGTATCTCAGCTAGTTCTATCGATCTTTTTGCCATCAGCAATCACCCGTCAACGGGATTGATCTGGGGAGCCAATATCGGCATCGAACCCAGTTAAGCTGAGGCCTCGTTATAATCACAATTTTAGCTCTTTTATTTACAGCCTTTTTCTTCTTAATGGCAGGGTATGTTGTGAAATATAACTCGTATGAAGTGCTGAGATATTTGCTACTAGAGATAGTCTTGAGCAGAGAACTAGTTGAGATACATGCAAATCGAAGGACCCAGATGGTGTAGTGGTGAAGTGCGCTGCTCCCCGGTAAGGACAACAGCGCGTGTTCGTTTCCCACTGCATACACCTGTGGTCCGGAGTTTTGCAAATATCTCAGCACTTCATACGAGTTATATTTCACAACATACCCTGCCATTAAGAAGAAAAAGGCAGTAAATAAAAGAGTTAAGGCTCACCGTTTTGTTCTCTGTAACCTTCTGTTTTTTGCACAGACCAGCCACACAGTCTTTTATGAGCTTAGAAAGTTCTTAGCTGAGGTTAGAATACCAACCTTAGCTAATGCGCGAGGTTTCGCATGACCACAAGACCCTCCTTGCGATTCATTTCTAGAATTTTGTAATTAATCCAAAATGCTTCAAGAGTACTACGCGCTGATGTTTTGGATTCCTGTGTGAGAATGTCGACTTTTAAGTTAAAATTTTCTCTATTGTCTCTCTGCCTCATGCGAACCTAGTTGAGTATTGGTTCAACTTTAAATTTATCGACTAAGTGTTTTTCTGTAGATTCGTCAGCACATGCTTTACTATAGATTAGGGACACCGTGCTCGAACTCGTGCCATCACTGTATATAACGTTAGGGATCCAGGCACATTCTTCGTCCATGTAATACACAATGTGTGTCTGGTCTCCATTGACTAAGTGGAAAACTTCTTACGAACAAAACGGTGATTTCAATGGTGCTGAGATATTTCACAATGTAAACCCTGCTGTTAAAAAGAATAGGCAGTAAATAATACGTTAAAACGGTGATTGTTTAAACGAAGCTGTTTATGATACGAATGCTAATTTATGTGTTAAGTTTTTTCGGCTAAGGTTATGGAAATATTTGGCCGAGTAAATTGCATGTGAATTTGAGCTTTCCAGGCACAGAAGGGGGCGGATCCGCCGAAGCGTCAGGTATTGTGTGCGAATAAATTCTTTAATGCAAATCTCGTGTTCTCTCATTGAGGGAAAATAGTGAATTGTTGATCAATGCCGAGGTTCTCTAAAAGTCGGTCTTGGGGTCTTCTACGTAATATGCAATATTTCGGTTGAGCATAGGCGGTCGTACAAACGGTTACGAGCCAACTGGCGTCTTAGAGTCCTCGATGGCATTTCAATTACTGTTACCGAACTCTCTAAACCAGCCGTTCTTCAGCGACGTTTCATACCTGTACTTGTTTTGTTGAAAATCAAAATCAAGATAAACAGAACTCATTCTCGCCAGAATTATCGTTTAGGGACGTGGTTTTTTCTCTACGTCTATACCGAGGAGCTACAGTTTCGTAGCCATTTGAAACGGCTATTTGCTGCCCCAGTTTCTGGGATTCTTCCTTTCGTTCTGTTCCTGTGCACACGTTGGTGGCTGTTCGAAACATGTTTCTTTACAAGCGCCCTTTTCGCGTGTGAGAGAGGTGAAAGGAGAGATAACGAACCAGTATTTTTAATACTTATTCTTTGGTGCCGCTTGGTTACGTATCCGGTTTCGAATAGGTCATTTTGAACGCTCAGGTATGGAATCCGCTTTATTTCGGTTTCTCTGATGTAAAAGTTACTATTCTGTCTGTTTATCAAACATCTAAAAAAACATTTGTTCAACCCTTCTACAGTAATGTCAGGCCACCGATTACACTGGTACTTCTACTTTAGACATAAAGGCAACGGCAAAATTTGGTGCCATTCGTTGTTCCATTGCCAGCATTCTAATTTGTGAGTTATATTTTCCGGATCAACTGATGATCATCGAGAAGCCACAGATGTTTAGTACTCCTTCGTGTGGCCAAAAAATCTCGCTGATGGCTTGCATTGTGGAATCAAACGACAATTTTGTGTAAAGAGCGGCAATGTAGAAGGACTCCAAAGTGTACGGGCGGTTAGGATGCTTTAACGTTCCAAGAAAATTTGGGTGGTCATGGTATGGGCTGGGATGTGTTTAATTGGACGACAATTAGGTTTATAAACAAAGCTGCTATATTCGCAGGCCCGTCTACACAGCTGATGATGGGCCTATTTTTTGAAGACTGAGGGATCGGTAAACGCTAGATCGTCAGTGGAGACGAACTTATGAGTTCTGGTACGTAAGTACAAAACGTGGACATTCTAGCAGTTAAATTAATCGTTTTTGACCATTTTAGTTCTCGAACCTAGCGCATGCCACATTTTTTGCGCTGTTCTGAGGCTGAAGCCTAAATTTCTATTGCGATAGTGGTCACGGATTTTGAGATTTTCTTCCGAAAATATGCAAGAATTGATGCCTTCTTCACCGTTGAGGTCTTGCTGTCAACGAAGGAATGGGGATAGTTGAATATCCCACTTTTTGCTTTTCGCTCATATCTGGTATATCGTCTAGCTTTGTTATGGAGTCGATTTTGAAGCTCGTGTAGAGCGCATGCAATTCTATATAAGGTATTTTTAGGAATGGGTAGCAGTGGTATGAAACCTGGACCAAATTTTAATAGCGAGCGCATGCCATCAGGGAGTGTCATGGCTCTTAGCCTGATGATTCTCGACTTTTCTTGCGTGTTGTCGACCACAGTTTGGCCTTTAGTACTTTCATAAACCGTGGTTAATTATTTGATTGAAGCTGATTTATGCCATTAGTTTAGCTAAATTTCGAGTTTTCTGCCTAAGGGTTGCTTTAGCATTCGACCTAATTTGCACAGTCCAACGTAATATTTCCTAACGGTAGAGGCAGTAGTTGCATGAGTTCGGCTACGGTTCATCTGAATTCTTATGAAGCTTGTGGGGAGGAATATATTGGCGAAATGGATAACCCTACTGTGCATACGTATAGAAAAACCTAGTCGGTGAATAAAGTTAGACCAAATACTCCATCAGCGCCGTATGGGACATAGAGAAATAACGGAGAGGATATTAAAATAAAATTTGATACCCTCACACAGGAATCGAAAAGAGCAGCGACTAAAACTCCTGGAGCGTTTTGGATAAATTCCAAAATTTCAAGCATGAACCGCAAGAAGAAGTGTCTTGTGATCACGCGAGACCTAGCGCAATGCCTCACGTTGATTTTTCGATCTGAGCCAAGAACATTTCTCACCCATGTAAGACTCTGTTTCGCTGGTTTCCACCAAATAACTGGAAGGATTGCACGGAACAAAATGATGGCCGTTTAGAAAAGCTGTTTATGATACGATTGGAAATTTATATGTTGAGCTTTCTTTGCTGAAGTGATGGAAGTATTTGGTTGAGTAGATTGCATGTTAATTTGACCTTTCCAGATTCTGAAGAAGGCCAAACCGTCAAAACGTCAAGTGCTTTGTTTGAGTACATGCTGCAATAACAATCGTGTTTGCTCATCAAGAAAAACAGTGGGTACTGAACAATACTGAGGTTAAATGACTGTTCCCACTTGGTTTCGAAACAACAACGTTCCCTACGTCAGCTTTTGTGCTAATCTTTGTGCTACATACCGCAGCATATTTCCTATTGATGCTTCCTTGTAACAGCAACATCAAGGCGTCGTATCCATTTTTTCGATCACTGGTGCTTCTATAGTTAACAAAACGAGCAGTTGACGGAGTAAAAGTGCTCCCACAACTATGATAACAGTCATAGAAGTTTATGTTTAAGTCAATCAGGAAGAAGGCTTTAGGCACACGTTCATTATATATCTTTCATGCGTTCATGAAACTTGTCTGAATTATAAAGTGAAAAAAGAGCTATGTGTACCTAAAGTATAGTTGAGAAAACGCTTGTCTAAACCATGAAGAGACGGAAGTATACGTACCACTTCCTAGTACATCTAGCAAATAATATACCGCCGTCTGATCAACTGTATCAACAAAAAGCTTCTCCGGCTGCAGCTTTCAATAACCTCTAGTTTTAATGACTTGAAGGAATGAGACTCGTTGTGAACTGTGGACATCATAATAATGTCCTTTTCCTTGACTTACCATCGCAATATTGTTGCCCGTTTCTACTGTGGTGCGCTTTCTCATCTCCACTGTTCAACCTCTCATTTTTATTCTCTTATTCTTTTTATTTATTCAGACAACATAACAGTTATAAAAACATAGAAGTCTTTTGGTTCCATGTATTGTTTCCCTACATCTCGAGTTTATTCACTGCCGTTGGAGTCCGAGGTTAAACTCGACATCGGTTGGCATAGCTCAAGGTTATACTATTAATTTCTCTACCATCAAAATTGTTGCTAATGATTGCACTCATTGATCGGTCTCTACTTCCATTTCATACATACACGAACGCAGCTACTGATATACTGCTAGGAGGAGGAGTGTCTTGTCATCACGCGTGACCTAGCGCCATACCTCAGGCTGATCCAATGATCTGACATGGACCCAGTTATCGACCATGTATTACTCTGTGCGGCGGCTATCCACCAACTAACTTAAATACTTACAACAAATAAACGGTAGGTGTTTGAATGAAGCTGTTTCTTATGCGAATACAAATCGATTTATCAAGTTTTATCTGCTAGGGTTATGAAAGTGTTTGGCTGAGTAGATCGCATCTCAATTTGACCTTTCCAGGCTCTGAAGAAGGCGAAACCGCCGAAACGTCAGCAATTGTGTTCTAATAAATTCTATATTAACAACCTCGTGTCTGCTTATTGATGAAAAACATTGATATACTGCTAGTTGCATTCAAATAAATTTAGAAATAAATATATATCTTAAAAAGGCCATTGATTTTTCATATTGTTAGAACAAAATCTCCCCTGCGTATGTGTTAAGTCACAAACATTATAGGACATTGAGTTAAAATAAAAGATAAAAGGATAAAGTTCTCGGCGTTCATCAGTCCCTGAAGGACTCGCCATGCACTCAACTTCATTAAGCATCATTGGAGGTGATTGAATGCATATCTGGCCTTTACGATGACTAGCGGTGACCTAAAGATGTATCGAGGTAGTTCTACTAGCCTCCCATCCAAGTCTGGTACCAATTTGCAACCCCAGGGGATGGAAGCCTTGATGAGCAGCGGGCGCTGGGATCCATCCCATGTTTGTGTTACAGACCACCTCCGACCACTGCGCCACAACACAAGAACGTGAGCCCATGGGAAGGTAATCGTAGGTTCGAAACCCGCCTAAGTTTCCGTATTTTCTTCATATTTTAGCAATCCTTTTGGTAGTACTTCACCGCAAGCTTAGCTTTATGATAACTCTTTTATGACTTGCTACATTGTCATGGGTATGAAGTCGCAAATCTGGAAGTATTGGGCTGCAATGAGCAACCGTATGTTCTACTAGACAGTGTTATCAGATACTAAGGTTATCCAAACTCTCCATCCTGAAACCAGCCTCAGAACAATCTGATGATGGCAATTCTCCCCGTTGTGGCGAGAACACTTATCATTTGTTTTGCAAGTTGTTTTCGTTCGATTAAGACAAAGTGGTTATGATGGAGAAGTTCGGATAAGGTTATGCTGTGGTTTTAGAGAAAAGAAACTTTCTCAACCAGAAACATAACAGACTGGTACAAAATATACTGATGCTCTCATCATCCATGACAACTTAGATAGACCGCGAAAAAATGAAATCATGATGCCAGTCAGGAAGAATGTCACCTCAGTCATTCACATAGATGTTTGTTCCTTGCCATTGTGCTGTTTCCTTTGTGTAGTTATCCACACTTGTGTACGAGGAAGTACTTCATTGCAAACATCAAAGAAGAAGTCTGATTCCAACAATTACTCAGGTTACAAGTGGACGTATTTTGTGTGAAGTAATTTATTGATTTCTTCTAGCATTCAATACTTCAAGGAATTTTTTATTGTTTCCCAAGAAACTGAATTTCCAATGTTTGTCAGGAAAAAATGCTCCTGTACTATTGCTCAAATGTTTAGCACAAAGAAAAATGAACACTGCCTTTTAATTTAGTGCTCGTATTTATAAACCACTTTGAATGGTCATAGTTTCATGAGCCGGTGAATTTCCACGTCACTTATGAGACATTTTAATGTATCCAGCTTAGCTCGATGACAAAAATCCCAGTTATTAAGAATTTGATGGGTCGACATCTCCATGACAATCAAGTGGTACCTATGTTCCCGTTGATTATAGGTTCAGTCATGCGATCACTAATAAAGTCTCCATTCTTTACTATGGCACGCCACCGTTGCCTTTTCAGTTTTTGTCCCTAATCATATTTCTTTCTCTCTCCTACAGCGTAGGAAACACGAAAAGAACCTCAGTTTTCATATGTAACACTTTTCACATGCGTTTATTTATTCTAAACCTTTTCGAAGATTAGTCATGAGTGGTTCGAGAACCACCGCTATGGGGGTTCCGTCTACCCACATTGAGTTTTCTGTCCCATCCGAAATGTGTGTTATCTTCATTCGCTTCGACTACACGAAGCTCAAAAACTATCTTGTAAGCATTTCAGATAATAGATACAGATTACTATAATCTTTCCGACGAATCAATGGTTCAGATGCGTACGTGCAAGTATATCCACTCAATGTAATTTAAGAAGATTAAATGTGCACAGAAGGTGTAATTCAATCTGGTGCGGTTCAGAGTGGAGTTCTCATAAATGTACCAGTGTCTGAGATTTATCTCAAATCATCCACATGAGAAAGAACCGCAAAACATGGAAACCATGTCACATTACTTCCCTTTTACTCTACAAACTTAATAATGAGCACCCCAAGAATTCACCTCATTAGTTTCTTTTATAGTCATATCTCTTCATCTCTTCTTCGTTTTCGAATTGATCCTCTTAATGTTACCGTTTTTTTTACTTCACCGCTTTTTACTTTCTCACTTAAGCCTTTCTTTTAAGTCTAATCAAACACTTACTGCTGACAAAGAAGAGTTTTTAACGACAACAATAGTAGAACATGTAAGAAGTGATCGTAAATGAGTTATAAATTGAAGAACACTTCTCGACGGAAGTTTCTCCACTTTGCACCTTTAATTTCCACAGTGAACGAGGTTCTAATCTTTACAACTCCACATGATTTTCTCGTAATTGATCGAAACCAGACATCCACTTCCACCTAGCTTAGTCATTCCCTGACTTCCACTGTTACCCATAGTACGCGTAGGTAGTTGTCGTGATGAGCGGTGATGAGGCAACTGTTTGCCCTGGAGTTCGATGCCGATGCTAAGTTCTCACTATTTAGGTCCCTTCATTTAAAGAGCTTGACGCAGCTCACTGACGAATGCCTGTGAATTTTTTTAGTGTTAACTTCATCACGTTTCACTTTATAGTTCTAATTACACTTTAGCTGTTCCAGCTTTCTTGCTCTGTATTTTAACAATGAAAAAGTCTGATTTTCTCATGATTTACTGAATACTTCGTCTGGGGAGCTGATATCTTCGATGTACTGTGGCGTCGGTTTGTGAATCGACTGGTTTTTGTTATTGAAGCAAGAAATTTCCTTTCGTTGGATATCTAACGACGTCGTTCGTCATTATGAAAACATGCAAATCGCAACTTTCAGACTCTGTCTGTGACATTTTAATGATGTCTGCCTTTTCAAGACTTGATGTCACAGATTTCCAAGAAAAAGGAAGAAAAGGCAAACAAATTTCGTCGTAGATTCGTCGTTAGAAGAGGCATTTCTGTTAGGTTGTGAGTTCCTGATTTCATCCTAAAAACATGAATGAGATGACATTATGCGTACTTATCTGCAGAACGCTTTGATTTCGTGCTGGTAAAACGAAAACAGATTCTCCATTTTGTTGATGATTGAAGGGAATTGAATAAAAGGATACAAATTAGTCCCATTTTACACCAGAGATTTGGATTCGAGAAAAGAATACATTTTATCCAAATGCCATGTCACATTGTCGTCGAAACGCTACTTATTCGTGGATCTGTATTATTCATAATGAAAATAAAAAATCACTGAATTCAGTGCGAAGTAGAAAACGAACCAGCTACAACCCACTCATATAGTCCTCTACTCTCTTGTAAACTTCGTCTCTCCTTACATTGTGATTTTTACGCGGTATATCCCCCAAGCAGTATTTCATAGAAATAAGCTAACCGTGAAAAGTAATGAAGTGCAATAGTTTAGAGAGGATATTGAATAACAAATAAATTAGAATGCTTAATGCCAAAATTAATGAAAGCGTATGTGGTGCAATGAAAAATTATTCTTTAGTTAACAAGTGTGTTTCTAGCACTGGTAGCATGAGCGATATGATCTGAAGATCCCAGAAAAAAGAATGCAGAACCACTTACCGTGTTCTAGAGTGAAACGATGTGTACCTGCCAATGATAGACAGAATTTCCTATAGATACACAAACGGATACATTCACGCACACATATCTACAAAGACACACACCCACACACAAATACACACATACGTACGCACAAACATACATAGACCCAAACTCCTATATAGGTTTCAGATCGATACGTTGCAGTGGCACACGAGGCTTGCGTCTGGATTAATATCGTCATCTTATTCAACTGAAAATCGTCATGATGACTATTATGTGGCGACAAGCAAGAATTCCATTTATGACTTCGGAAGAAAAACTTTTTTCTTATACTCTCCATAGATGAAACGAAGAATGAGAACAGAAACTAACAGCTGCACCACTCGACGGCATACTTCGAACCAACAACATGTTTCTCTAAAACTGGAAACGAATAGTGGTCTTTTATTGAAATCGAATTTCTACTGCCATTCTCCGTCTTTCCATGTCATTAATCATCTAGCGCAGTGCCTGCATCATTTAAAAAATCTCAGCCTCTTTAATATATACATAAAATGACTTAGTTTCAGACACAAAGCTGTCATTTGTGACAAAATGAACCGTTCACTACACGTTCATTTTATAAAATGACTTTAAATGTGTCGCTTTTCTTTTTGGACAATCGTGAGTTTGCTATACAGCACACCTTTCACTTCCGTGCAAAAAACACACACAGTACAACAGTAGCTGACGTCTCAGCAGCATCGCCTTCTTCAGCCTTCCTGGTCCAGAAGAAGGCGATACTGCCGACGCGTCAGCTACTGTTGTACTGTGTGTGTTTTTTGCACGGAAGTGAAAGGTGTGCTGTATAGCAAACTCACGATTGTCCAAAAAGAAAAACGGCGCATTATTCATAATCCAGTGACGAGGTTAATAGAAAGCCGATCCTGGGAACTACTGCAAAAGGCACCAGAATAACTTTAATTATCGAAGATCTTCGGAATAAATGTTCGAATTCTTGTTATAACAATGAGGTCAACTAAACTCTCTACTAAAAGTTCCACCACACATGTTTATATGGATACTTCAATGACCTGCCTTCAATTATCATGTGGGCTTCTGCACTTCGCTCATTTTTTTCGTCACCATGTAAAGATCGTTCAGGGAGGTAATCGTATTCATTCATGAATTCTGCAGCAACTTTGAGATCTATATGCTTTTCTGGTGACTGAAATGTTGAATACTGGTCGGGAGCGCTTTTCCCTAGAGACTCGTGATAGCAGTGTAATAGTTTTCTCAGTTCGTCACCACATGTTTCTAAAGGAGGTTTGGTGGCTTGCAACTCTGGTTCCTCCATGACATCAGAGAATCCTTAGTGGTTCCTCCATGACATCAGACAATCCTTAGACTATCAACCGAGCGTGCAAAGAATATCTAATACTTTGAATCCCCATTACTGCCCAGAAATATCATTGATTGTGATCTCTTCTTAAAATCGTCACTACTCATTTCGTTTTGATCGTTTCAAACATTAACCTTTTTGAAATACGTAACATTAACTGTTTTCTCTTTGATGTTGTTTCTCAGACTGTGTTTATCATTGCCCTGATATTTTCTGTTTCCGCATTTTTTATTCACTTCAATGTCAAACATGTCGGAGCGTGTCGAAGACTTCTGAGTGAGATATTTGTTTGAGTACGTTCACTTTAGGGGAGAAAAAACGATGAGGCCCTCTCTCGTTAATGCAATCTACTCTCAATTTTGCATGACGCCTCAATCAATAACGGACATTTTTCGGAGAACATCTTCAAGTCGTTTTTTAGTCCAACTACTTCACATTCATAGTGATAAATACTGGTATTATCGGTGTCGACTAGCTTAAGAATTTCATTCAGCTTTCACTATGTTCACATCATTGCGACTTAATAAAGCTCAACAACCAAGCAATTGATCGGATTCAAGCTGGCCACGTAATCCAAATTTCTCTTCACCATCCATTTTATCTAGTTATGGAACAACAAGAAAAGAAACAAAATAGAAAGTTTTAACGCTATATAACACGTATTCGCCTCTCTTGGCATCAATCCGAAACTTTCGGAATCCATTCCAATGTTACTCAAATGCGCACCATCTACCAAAAATGCTTCGTTGTGTGTTGATTTTTGCTATCGTTGCTCCAATAAATTATCCTTGTTTTCAAAAATACTTCACAAGTTCAATCACAACTTGTCAAAATATGAGAAATGAATCAATATCTTCTTGTTCGAAGCTAGAACGGAGAATAATAGAGCACTTTAATTTATTCCCGAGCTCATCCCACCCATGAGGAAATTCTGCTAAAGGTTTCCTGGAAGGCGAATTACTGCCCATCCAAATAAGGCGTCCTCTTGGTCAATTTTCAGTTTCGCGAAATGAACATCAGGTGAAAATTATCTTAAATGGTTCATCATTTTCATGCATTGGTACCAAGCTACGTGGTGTCTTTGCAGAAATTCCTTTATTGAAGACTTTTGAACTAGAACGAAAAGAATTTGAAATATAATTTACCGGGGCAACGTGACATTCTGCTATCGACGTCAATGAGATGCTATCAGCAGTTGTCGTTGAAATTAAGTTATTTGATTATCTAGATATTACTTATATTCATATATTTTCATTATCTAAAAAACAAAAATTAAAGCTCCCGATGTTGATCAATCCGTGAAGGGTACGCCGTGCATTCGACTTTACCAAGCATCGTTAGAGGTGATTGAATGCGTACTTGACCTAAACAGTGATTTTCGATGTTTATCCGTGTGTCGAGTTAGTGATGCTGTCCTCCCAGACTGATGTGATATCAAATTGCCGACCCTGAAAACATGGAAGACTTACTGAGTCTGTGGCTTGGGTTAAAACCATGTGTATTGCACGACACTTTTAACCACCGCGATATATGAGCGCTTAGATTGTTTAACTTTTACTTACTACCTACCACTTTTTCGCGGCACCGTATTTCTATCTATTTACTTAACAAATCACTACAGCAAGATATCGTTAATTTCAACATTCAAACCACATTGTAGCATGAACTGCAGTTCAATACACCCACAAGGCTTTTAATTTGACCATAACTGATTTTACCATGTATTCTTTCTCTGATGAGCTTACACGAGGTTGATAATGATATTTATTTTCGGCTAACGTTTCGACGTCTTCGTCTTCCTCAGAGCCGATGATCCTCGCTTGTTATTCGTCTCGACGTAGCAGCTTCGCCTTCGTGTCGAGTTATGTCTTCTTCAGTGAGCCATCTCCTCGAATGAGGCATCCTTACTCAGTGATGCCCTTTTATACACGATGCTGATGGTGGATATAATGATAATGTCCGGTGATAACAACTTGTTAGCGAGGACCATCGACTCGGATCATCGGCTCTGAGGAAGACGAAGACGTCGAAACGTTAGCCGAAAATAAGCATCATTATCAACCTCGTGTAAGCTCATCAAAAAAAGAATACATATCGATTAGTGATACCGAGATTCAAGGAAAGTCGGTTTCGAAATATTACTACGCTTTGTGCTAGCCGATAACAACACCGATTTCTACATGATGTGCGCGATGATTATGTCCGGAAGAAAAACAAGTTGTTATCACCGGACATTATCATTATATCCACCATCAGCATCGTGTATAAAAGGGCATCACTGAGTAAGGATGCCTCATTCGAGGAGATGGCTCACTGAAGAAGACCTGACTCGACACGAAGGCGAAGCTGCCACGTCGAGACGAATAACAAGCGAGGACCATCGACTCGGATCATCGGCTCTGAGGAAGACGAAGACGTCGAAACGTTAGCCGAAAATAAACATCATTATCAACCTCGTGTAAGCTCATCAAAGAAAGAATACATATTGATTAGTGATACCGAGATTCAAGGAAAGTCGGTTTCAAAATATTACTGATTTTACTTTTATCCTGTTACTATTTACTACTTCAAAGCCAATAAATTAAAATTTCTTTGTTTTAACCATAATGATGCTGAGATATTCGCAAAACTTCAGACTGCAGGTGTCTGCGGAGGGGAACGAACGCGTGATACCCTTTCTGGGAGTTAACGCGTTCACCACCACACCATGCGCGTCTTTCGTTTCACCTCTCTCTCTCTCTTTTGTCTTTTTTTCGTTTTCCTATTCACTCACTTTTATACCTCTTAAGCATTAGTTTCGAAAGATGCTATCGAAGTGTGCACTGTGTATGTATGCATGTATGTATGCATGTATATATGTATGTACGATGCGTGTATGTATGTCTGAACA
Organism: Angiostrongylus costaricensis; assembly: GCA_900624975.1. Taxonomy (NCBI): domain Eukaryota; kingdom Metazoa; phylum Nematoda; class Chromadorea; order Rhabditida; family Metastrongylidae; genus Angiostrongylus; species Angiostrongylus costaricensis. Next base: position 45,479 of record UYYA01000004.1, on the reverse strand, counting down.
GGGTAGCAACAGCAAGCGCAACTTCGTGAAATAAATACTACCGTTCTTCTTTCTTTCCAAATTAAGTCGATTTAATAGCAAATTTTCAGGGGTCCATCTCAAAAATCTTAGGCTGAGTTCAACCATGTCCCCGTAATCTTATATTTCATAGAAAAATAAATAATTAAGCTCATTGATCCGTGCTGTGATCGCTTACAATTCATCAAATTCTATAATTCGTTACACTGATTTGAATTTTTTCAGCAAATTCATGAAGTATAGCGGACTATGTACATTCAAAAAGGTGATTGGTTGAATGTTCAGCAGAGCGCTTCCAAGCCCAGTCTGTTCTCTTCGCACTGGTCAATACACGCTCAAATACAAGTCAGTTTCATTGCTTTCTTTTTCTCTTATATGATTTGCGCAGTTGTAGCAGTTGCGATACCACATAGTACATCCAGATAAATTCATGAGATAACTTTAAGAACTCTGACCAGCTGGACGTTGACGTGAAAAACTGCTCGAAATCGTCGTTGCCAGATGCATTCGAATTAAAATCGTATTCACTCAGAGGCACAAAAAGCTTATCAGGTATTCTAAGCCGCTAAAACTAGGATTTTGCTATAGTTAGAGTTATTATTTCTCTAGTCATCCATCAAATTTCCCATATTATTCCGATTATTGTTTGCGAGAAGAATAAAAGCGAGAGGGAAAATGGCGATTACTGGCGAATATTGGCGAAATTGCTAAAGCAGCAATTAGATAGGTGCCAATAGAGAAGTGAGATTACACGTAGTGAGATTGTTGAAATTATGAAGTACAATGGGAAAAGGTGAAAATGATCCAAAATCATACTCCTTGACACAATTAATATGTACAATAGAGGAAAAGTCTTTTGAGATATTCAGTTGATTGTGCTCCAATATTTGTAAGTAGTGAGAGTTTTCGCTTAATTCGAACTTGTAAAAAGATGTATCCCAATGTTTGGTTCCAGATCTTACTATGGCAATAGCAACGGAACGACCGTGCATATCATCAAAGAATATTCCGATTTTGAGCTGTGATAGGCCAACAACAGCTAATGTTGGCTGCGACAACGTCACCAATCGCATTACCGAATGGCTCACGGCTATCGACTTACAGGAAAACATACGAAGCGTGTAATCCGGCACTTTAAAGCAGCTTATAAGTAATCGCCAACACTAGTGGAGATGGTGAGCGAATCGCAAATCTTCTCCATTTGAGTGTTCAAGATTTGCCTAGGACTTTCGAATCTATACCGTTGGTTGCTGTTCAAATTTTTCACAAGAATATCAGTGCACATTATAGAAGTGAAACTGTTCTTCGTTGTTGTGTATGGAATTCTCTTTTCCAACTGCGATATTAAGACAATGTACGATCCTATTTCCGAGAAGTCATCACATGTACTAGTAATATAGAATAATTCATTTGTTCCAGTAAATTTTGTATTCATCTGCATAACTTGCAATTCCCTTGATCGTTGAGTAGAGGAGCAATTGGTCAAATACGCTCTACATTCGCCCATGTAAGAGCTTCCTAACGAGCTACACTTAAGGAGCTGGTAGGGTATCATCTTCATATTTGACCCCTTTTTCGCGAGCAGGATGCCGCCCTCAATTAATCAGCCTCAGGGAAGCTGGATAAACTCATTAGCAGCATATCAGGTTTACCGGGCTGGTGTACAGTTCATCTGTTGAAGACGACCGACCCTAAAATTCCCGTGTACTTCAGTCACCTTGTCACGGGCTATCCGCCTGTAGGGTTTGGTTGCAAGGTTTGTAAAATAAGCATACATCCAGGTACAACCAAGCATGTGTGCATAAATGTAGTTACATGTATACGAAAGATGTAAGTATAATCCACTCACTATGGAGTAGGACACACTCCTACGAATCAGTCTATCTCAACAGTAAGCATACGCTCACGCTTAATCCCCTTAACAATGTATTAACTTGAAAGTGATGGACTTCATTTGTCATTTTTCTATGAACAACTTCTACTGGAAATCAACAGAACTGGATGACCTAGAAACAAACTTTCTTTGAAATCCGATTATCACTACATGAAACTTTCAAAAGAATTTGAACTGCTCAAAGGAATGCTGTGAAAATTTGTTTTGCAGCAGATATTGTCTCGTCATCAAAGTCACACAATTTTCAATTCATTGCCATCCATTTGCCTGTGCCTCCTCCAGTCATTCACTTTCCATCGTACGGGTTCGTGAGCTGGTAAATATAGTACAAAAAAAGCTTTAGTGGCATCTTTTATTATGCTGAACGAATATTATCCCTATTTAATTAACAAGTATCGGATTCGTGTGAAACAGTATCCACACGTACAACCATTAATGACAACCTCGAACGATCTAGTTATTGTCTAGTGGTAAAGACATAAAGGTTGTCGAAAAAACTGATAGAAGGGAACACGTCCACGGCCATAAATGACCAAACAAATGAACCAATAACGATGACACTTAAGAATCAAAATGAACTAAGTACCATAGCTTGCATAAACGCTGGATAAGCCAACGTCACATATTCACCGATATTCAAATAAAACTGCAAGAAAAAGTGAATAAACTAGACGACCAATAGATTTTAACGATGTTTGCAAGACCATCAATTGCATCTCACCTGGTAAATACATCTTAAAGCTGGATTATGAGGAAAAAACAACAAAGTAGGTGAGAGGATAAAACCACGAAAAAGTTTGAATTCAATGTAAAAAAGTACAGAAAAACTTCTCAATGGCAATTTATCAGCGGAACAAGTCAAGGATGTAGGGATTCGTGAAAGAGGACAGACATGGTAGCTGACTAGCGCCGAATTCTCGAGATCATTTCGTGGCAAATTCTCATCGGTCCATCCGAACGATGATCGAACAACGCCACTCATTCATGCACACGTAAACATACACACACACTTAAATAAACACAAACAAACACACACACACACACATACACACACACATACACACACACACACACACGTCTAAACACTCACAACACAACAAACACATACGTACATACATACATACATACATACATACATACATACATACACATACATACATACATACATACATACATACATACATACATACATACACAACACACAACACACACACCCAGCCACCCACACATGTGCAATAATGCGACGGAGAACACGCCACTCACAAGGCACACGTATGTGCACTGCACACTACTCATTTATCACGCACACACATGAATACCTACATCCACACAAACATTCAAGCACATGCACTCAATAAAAGAGGATAAAACGGGGAAGAATGTAACCGGCGTGTGCAGTAACACGAAATGCTCGATAAGGAAAAGCTTGCATAGTCACTCTCTAGCAAAAAAAGGAATCAAAGCAGGAAAAAAGAAAGAAACAAACAGAAACAGTTTTCAAATTCTGCGTTAGTTCAACCCCAACAAGAACTACTAACAGGGCTGAGAGGAGAGGTGGTTAAAAAAAACAAAACGTCCTGCATTGTTTCTTGGCTGCCGTTGCCCTGTATTAGAACAACAACACTAGGATTACATTATAACTCCAAGATGAGAAAAGATGAAAGAAGAGATACGCTGTGTATCGAACTACTCGTCGTTGTTGGCACCGTTTAACCCATTTTCACCTTGGCCATTTATTTCAACGAGCTCTTCTTTCTCAATTTTCGAACGAATCTCATCACCAGACGCACCTGTGGCACCAGGTAAATTCGCTGACAGCGAGGCGGGAAGCTATAAAGTTTGTAATGAGATGTTGAGGAAATTAAATTAAGAAAAAAAAGTATAGATATCGGTAAAGAATAAGTCACATTGAGAAGAAAAAAGCCTAAAACACAAAATGCTGACGTCGTCAAAGGTCGGAAGAAACTGAACATTCGCTTGCTCCCTTTTTTTCTAAAAGAATCCAACATAACTCAGTCAAATTGATGATAACAAGCCCAACAATAATAGCGGGTGAGCACGAAAACACATGCGGTGGTATCGGCGTCTTCCAGAGTAGTTACAAATATCACCGCAGCATTAAAAAACAACTGTATTGAATCATTTTAACCTTTTTTTTGAAAAATGCTCTTACTTCAGCATTCGATGGCGACGGTGGAGTGATTCCGCCATTCCGAGGGCTGGCCAACTTTCCAGACGTGGCATTGGGACTTGGAGTGGCATTCAGAGCTGGGGAACCCACATTCACCACTGCGGCCTGCGATGTCTGCGCAGCCAATGTTGAAAGCGCAGCAGCAGGATTCGCAAACTGCGCCAATGCAGCCGAATTTGGCGTCATCAACAATGGATTTAAATTCATCCCACCCATAGCCAGCAGCGGATTCCCGTAAGGGAACGCACCCATTTGGCTCATCTGCGGCAAACCGTTGAAGCCTGGAAAAGCACAGGATAGTATGCGGAATTCGTAGAATACTGTATTTTTGAGAAAAAAAAAACTTAATTTTTGTTCTCGAAACATGTATTGAATGAGACATTGACAGGTGGAAGATTTATATAGAAAATTCTAGATTTAAAAGCATAGCGTAGTTACAGCCCTCCCCTTCAATAGTTTACTACTTCGTCGTGACCAGAAGGGTGTTCCTGGGTGCCGAACTGCGATGTACAACGAGAGACTCATTAGCAACAGGTAAAGACATGCTGAAGAATGACATTTCCATCCGCAAGAACAATTAGGAGAAAACCTATGCCATAGTGCTTCAATAAAAAAGAATGGCTCCTGTGTTTCCTTAGAAATGAATAACGAGACTATAGTTGACACATTATACAATGATGGATAAATCAGCTGCCCATTTTCATCCACAGGAACCTAAAAAAACTCATTGTCATGTTTTATTTAATTCCGGCACCAAAAACTTCAAGAGTTCAACAATTCTCGTCTATTGCGCTGCTGGCATGATTCATTGGACACGTGTAAGTCGCTATTCGTGCGAAAAATCTTTCCGCTCGTTTTCACTACATGTTGTTTTATCCTTATTCTTGGGTAATTCAGAGTTAAATTCCGTGATTTTCCAACCAAAAGCACCAGAAGTAAATAGAAAGTTTCTCGAGACATACAGGAGAAGCACTACGATAATAAGCATGCCTGAAAACTTGCGCAGACATTTTGTATGGATTTTAAGCTGGCACCACTAAAAGTAGATCGGAACGTGTAAGTCACCGAAGGAAAGCTGCAGGTCCCATTTCATCAAAAAATGAGTTATGATGATGGATACACTCGCAAAGTGCTGGTTGTGAATACTTCCGGAATCAACCGTATGCACATTGGAATGGATCCTATGCAAAAGTTGTGAAAGTCTCACGCTAATCATTGGAATTTGTTGCCAAGAGCCGAGACAATGCTTGTCGTTTTTTGATACGCGAGCGTTGAGTAGACCATCTAAGGCAAAACAACAATCTAAACATAATTGCGCTATTTATATTTGGTCTGGTGCCTCTAAGAATATGTATTTACTGCTGACCCCACCAGCTCAAATTTACAAAACAGCCCAGTTCCGTGGGCTAACAAACAATAAACTATCGTCATGAAACTTCGCAATAAATGGACATTTCGACAGTGAAAGCAAAAAAAAAGACTTTCCGATTCCAGTTCCGGGAAATTTGCAGATAACTTGAAATGTGATGAAGTCACTGAGAAAAACGTTACGAGGAGACCACTTGAGCTTCTGCAATACGAAGTGCGCCATGTCCCTTTCATCACGATGAATTTACATTTGACGAATATATTGTGCTAGTGGAAAACAGCTTCAGCTTAACTGGGTTCAATGCCGATTTGTATAGCCTAGATCAATCGCGTTGATGGGTGATTGCTGATGGCACTGATCGATAGAAAACTAGGTAATAGGCATGCAAAACGAAGGACCCGCATGGTGTGGTAGTGAACGCGTTAGCCCTCGGAAAGGTAATTGCGCGTTCGTTCCCCACGGCAGACACCTGCGGTCTACAGTTTTCCAAATGTCTCAGCATCATTGTGGTTGTATTTCGCATAATATCCTGCCGTGAAAAATTGTAAAAGGCAGCAAATAAAAAAGTTAATAATGTGCTAGTTGTTGAAAATTATCTACTTAGAGAGAACAGTAGATTTGTGGTTCGACAGAGACAATAACAAAAATTCCATGAATTATATGATTGAATAATTGACAAATAGAAGTCAACTCACCAAAGTTTTGCATTCCTACAAGTGGGTTATAGCTACTAGGACCAGGTTGATTAGCTGCAGCCGCAGCAGCTGCGGCTAAAGCCCTTCTAGCACCACCGCCGTTTGCCAGAAGCTGGTCTTTGTTGACGCAGTTGAGCAGATCGTTAGGAAAGCGATTTAAAATTGCTCGTCGAACCTGAATTGATTACGTTCAAGCTGTTAGATGCGACAAGCGCATGTAGTGCGATACTACTTGCTACTATTAATTTCCCACCTCTTTAGCTGCATTCACTCGTAATTCTTTACACGAACTATCGGAAAACCATGATGCATGAGGCGTATGTATTACATTGGGACATTGAGAAAGTGGATCTGAACCAGGCACGTTCAAATCTTTTTGATACGAAAACATATAAGCATAGGCTAAAAGATGCAGTTCGATAAGGACTCTAACTGCTATTTAAGTAAACATAACAATAAAGAAAATACAAATGGAACACACTCATTATATTGCCTTCGTATGGTTCCTGTTCATGAACATCAAGAGCTGCTCCTCTAACATGACCACTTTTCAAAAACGTTGCGAGATCCGCCTTAAAACTACTAATCAATAAGAATATATCTCTTGGTGAATACTGACCAATGTAGACTCTGACTGTTTGCATGATGATATTCAAAAGCAAATTTAAAAAATCATTGAAAAGCGAAGGACGAAATTGTGGCAATTGTGCAATACTTCTCAGAACCTTTAATGGACAGCGGTGCCTCGAAATAAAAACAACATTATGAACGTAACAAGATAACTATTTTATTGAGCAAGTCATTAATGGCCGGATTAGCTCTACATAAAGAACCACAAACATTTTACACCAGGTCATAACGGCTAAGCAATATATTCTTGACATAAGTCGCCATAAATTGTAAAACTAGTAAAGTCCAAATACAAATTACCAGTCGAAGAACAAGAAAATGTGACGAAATGAAATATCACCCAAGTTATCACAGACGGAAGAAATAAACTTTTAGTACAAAGGGAAAAATATCAGACTACAAAACGGTTTTGAACACCAGACGATGGAGAAGCAAGTCGCTTAGAAAAACGAAATGTTCATTCTAACGTCGAAGACAGAATTTAAAAAGTGGAAATGCCAACTAAAGGGACGTGTAGCGCAGTGGACAGAGGCACCCTACAGTAAACATGGGATCAATTCCCCTGGTCCAGCAAGCCTTTCATTCCTCAGGGGTCGGCAAATTGCTACGAGACTGTTTGTTTGGGAGGATAGCAACACTGGCGCGATATATTGGTAAGCCACGGAGAGTCATTGTAAAGGCCAGATATGCATTTAATCACCTCCACTGGTGTTTAATGAAGTCGAATGCATGACGCATCCTTCAGAGATTGATCACAAGATCTCTATCTCTTTTATTTATTGCAGTGCTAATCTTGTCTACAGTTATCATCTCACCTCATCGATCAGACCACCTCGACTTGTGTTGATGATGAACACACCAGGGCGACACTGCTTTAGGGTCTGTTCGTTGATAATATGTCGAGTCTCATCTGTCAGCAAACAATGCAGTGAAATCGCATCGCTCTTCATCAATAAATCGTCTAATGCATAACATCTGAAACATGGATTGTATCGGTCGCATTACATTATCAAATGACGTGTTTACTATTTCCTATAGAGCTAACGTCACAAACTGGTGAAGAAAACTTATTAGAAAAAAATCAGCAGATAAATTATAACACAGTGGGCAGTAACAGATAATTCTTCCTGATGCATGAGATTTCAAGTCGACTAGTCACGACAGTAGTGAGTGAAGAATTTCCATATTCGGAATATGGTCTCGCACTAAAACATGAACTTCCCTTCTAATACTACAGGTGAACTCAAGGAATTGGTTTCCCTCTTGTGCAGTACGAAACTGACACAGATTTTCCATAAGCACAAAATCATATTTGTAGGCCAGTCATTCAGATAACGTGATTGTGAACCAGTGCATGGGATCGTATGTCGCATTTTTATTAGGTTTGAAGCCAATAAACAAGTTGCCTGAGAAACACATGGAAACCACTTTGTGTCCACCTCCTCTAGAGTGGGATAGGAACGACACATGCTTCGTTGGTGATCAAAGTGAAACAAACCTCTCAACCCCGAGAGCATTTTCGTAACCATCCGGGACGAATGGATCATAAAACACGATGTTCATCCCAAATGAACGTGCTCGCAGAGCCACAGCAGTTCCTACACGTCCCATACCGATGATGCCCAGAATATCTCCACGCATACGTCTACTACCTCCAGCTACTTCTCGCACGTGTTCGGCACCAACTACCTATAAAGGACCGAAGAAATGTCGAATATAGGCCCAGAAATTAAAAAAAAAAACAATTTATGTGACTGTGAACTTAATAGAGACAAACGGCGTTTCTTGATACAACTTTTGAAAGTTAAATTAATACCAAGAGATCGGACAATATTTGCGTATTTATGGAAAGCTTTCGAAAAAACGAAGTAGGGGAATAATGTAAACTGAACGCACTTTCTTGCCCTCACTGACAGCTTTCGCGAGCCAGTATGTTCTTCTGTAGAGATTTAGGATTAGAGATATAGTGAAGTCGGCAATTTCTTCTATACAATAACCAGGTGTATGACAAACGGCAATCCCTAAAATATTAGTTGGCTGTGGTTACCTAGTAATTAAACAAAAACACATTAAGCAAATAATGCTCCTGAAATAGGACAGAAATTGAGGAAGTAATATACAAATTCATATAGTTACCAATCCTATGCAAAGAATCGAGATTGGTTCACTTTACGTTTCCAAACAATGTATTACCCCCTAGATCCAATGAACTTCAATAAAGCCAAGAAGCTCACGATGTCATTTACGCATTCTGTCCTGGGTTTTTACTACATTTTAACAAGGAAAGAACTACCTTACAGCTATTAGTAAGTATTTGGAAACAAATCAATAATAGAACAACAACAGGAAAAAAACTCGAAAGACCAAACCACAGCATAAATAATTGATATATTTATTTATACGTTCTTATAATTGATACTGGTGATCTGATGCGAAGTTAGTATTGTTATCCTTGTTACTGTTTTTGTTGTTGTTGTTGTTTGTCGACGGGTGACATTTCGCTTTCGTCAGAGCCGTGCTCTTTCGGGCGAAACTCTGCGCCATTGGTGGTCCAGTAGTAGGGTGCTTGCCTGCCACGCGGGCGACCCTGGTTCTAATGCCGGTCAATGCGCCGCTGGTGGTGACGTTCACTCTTATGACGACAGGAGTGTTGAGAACGTGGCATCCCTATAAGTGTGGACGTTGCCACAGTTAGGGTATCGACCTGGAATCAAACCCGGATGGTCCTTGTGGCAAATGAGCACTTTACCACTGGACCACTAATGGACTTTATTTCCACTTACAACAGCACGTCTCTGAGGGAAGCGGAATCGCAGAAACGTCAACCATCAAACAACGACGACAACTGAACCAACCTTGCCTCAGCCCAGTAAGATCAGCTCATAAGAACGTATAAATAAATATGGAATAAGAAATGTTAACATATTCCGCAAGGTATGGCTTTCTTGTGTTTTTTTAAAAATACACTGTTCAAAACGAAAAAAAGGCCTGCACTGATTCCCATAAAAATAAGACAGAAATTGTCATGTGAGATATGTCTCTTCCGTCTTCTTCTGCTCACTTTTAAAACGTACATGGTCGAGATTAAAGGAAATAATGCACGTCAGAAGCATAATCCGCTGTATTCGTGTTTTAGCACTTAATTTGCTAAGGTGGCGAACACTAGCGTGGTCAACAATGGCATACTTGGGCTAGCCGATGGAAAAGTTAATCTGTTCGTGTTCTGTAAACAAGTCTGCCAGATTGAAGCCATATCGAAACGTCTTCAGTGTTTGTCGGCATGGAGCAAAACAATGCGCGACGCAAACAAAGTGCTCTGTAATTTGTACATAACCTTATCTGTATTGCAACAAAAATTTCTTCATTTGAGGTCGATGTCTCTTCGATGCTTTTTAAATCATTGCTGTACTCCAATTTGAACATTTGGGTGCTTTAGCATTCAGTTTAGCGCAATATATATATATGCAAATTTCTTCCATATTTTCCACAGAGCATCTCCATTCCAGCAACAAATTATTTATGTCTTACTCCTCCAACAGCGTCGTGGTACAACGACAAATGCATTAATGGCGTATTAGGTGAATGATGTGTGTACTTTTCATCGAGGGCGCGTACACTAGTCAAACGATCGGGCAATGTATTCATAGCGCTATAATGTGGCGCTTGATTGAAAATCACAAAGACTGAGCAGAGCTCAGATTCTTTTAAACGTAAACAATATGTCTCTCACTCTCACTTTACGAAATATGCTTGAGAGCTCTAATCGCATTTGCGTCCATTTCTGTTGGCTAAAAGGACACTCTTTTAGCTAGCTAGCTGCCACAGCACAGGGGTGTGCAGCACTTATTACTTCGTCAATAGGAAAGTGCGATCTGCTCGAAATGCACATCACCGCCGGCTGGACCGTTGTCGATTTTAACTTGATGTCCCATAGGGATCCCCTGAGAATACGTAAACGTCTAAACTGCATCAAAAATAATGCCGTATCAAGACATCGTATACGGCCGATTTTTCGCCATTCTACTCACAAAAAGCTTTAGCATTATTGGAAATCAACAACGGCTACCCTCGGCATGAGATCGCCTTCCTAGAAATCACCCCATTAAATTCCAATAGAGTTGGATGGAGTGCACCCAGTAGATAATGTATACCTACCTAATTCTGTAGCCGCCTTCACGTCAATGTTATCGAAACCATAGCCGATCTTCACAACCACCCGCAATGCTTTAAACTTTTCCAGATCTTCTTTTTCCAGTTTAATCGAATGATACATGAGTGCTGCGACAGCTTCATTCAGCACCTGAATCATTGTTATGTCTCGTCCTCAATCATCAAAAACGTGAAATTTTCACGTGGTGTTTATGGTTGCTAGTAGTGAAAACTGTGAAGTGCTGTCTAAACACTACCTGAAGATATCTTTCGTTTTTAATTGTGCGCAGCACTACTAGTACTACCCTTTCAGAAAACATAAGTGTAATCGACAACCACATGACTCAATTTGGCCAGCTCATTTAAAAAGTCATTACTAGCGCTACTGCCATGGGCTGGTATGGCAATGCTGATTCGTTAATATTAAATAACATCCCGTCTGTGATATTGCAGCAGATGCGCTGCGAATGTTGACAGACCTGAGTGACATTATAATGCAAACATTTCATAGTAATGTTGACGGCAATCGTGACGGATTCACTTCTAAGAATAACAAGGGACTGCTAACAAAAAAAAATCTCTTAAGGATAATTGGTGTACTTTCGCCACTATATCTGAAACACCAATGTCCATAATTTTATTGAAGAAAAGGAACGACTTACTAATAAACCATAAAACTGTTTGAATGAATGCGTTACGTTTCAACACTGTTTCTTTGCCAATAGGAAAAAGTTGAAATTCAGACCTAGAAATGTTTGTGGTGAAAATTGTCGTCACTTCAGAACAACGTGCATTGGTGCGGGATATATGATGGATATTTTTGCAGCTGTGGGTAGTCTTCAATAAAAGTAAGCGATTCACTCAGTGCCACTCATCTAAGACAGACGGCCGACCACCAGTCCCATTTCGCCGATTCTATTCCGTACGTTGCTCGTCATTATGAGTGCTGCTGTGTTGTGGGTATCAGAGTGATTCGCGTGAATAATTCGTGCAATGCGAAGAAAATCAATGGCGGAGAGAGAAGGCGGATGTAACGCGGAGGCAAGGCGGAGGGCAAGGCGGAGAGAAGCGTAACCAACATGATGAGGAGGAACACGGGCGACACGAGAATGCCCTAGCGTGTACATGTCGCATTGCACGCGTCCAAACGTCACCCGTTACGCGGCGCTGAAATCCACCACCGTTGTTATCGTGTGACGACAGCAAATCCTAGAGGAGAAAAATGAACTGTTGTTGGTTAAGGATTTCCATCTTATCCAGCTGTAGACAGCCATCCATCGCGCTCGTCGTAAAAGAAGCGTCGATTACACGACCACTGAGAATTCCTCATTAACTAGAATTTGTAAGTAAATCCATAAGCATATTGTTTTGCACTGCAAGGGGTTAAGAAAGACTATCCAGTACATCCAAGTGCTTCTAAGAAAAATATTGTTCTCGCTTTCCCTTCTTCGCTTCCTAATTTCACAACTTGTAACAAATTATCTTACGCATTTTATCACTCCTCACAGGAAGTTCTAAATTTTAAAAGCATGTGGACATCATCTGTATACAAAGGTACGGTACAGATTACAGCACCAATATTTTTCAAAATTTGGACCACAACCCGTCAAGATGGCGGCAAAATTTAGCCAAGTGTCGATAGATTTCGACAGAAAAAAGCAAAAAAAATCTTCCAAAAAAAACCAACCTTTTCGTGAATTTCATGCGTCGACTGCGCGTCACAAAAGGCCACTGTCGCCACATCCTTCAGTAGTGGCATCTCGATGGTACAGTCTCGACCATCCAGCAACGCCACCAACGGCCTTGCGCCAGCTGGCCCGTTCATGTTTCGCGCCGATGACACTATATAAAAATGAATGTGGAATTAAGCTCATACAACGTTTCAAGAAATTCCACGCTTGAACCGGTGAGGAAAAAATAAATAGTGCAGGTAGGATTCGGCAACGCAGCACCTGTACAGCGGAAATCAGAACCAGACAAATTTTTTCACGCACTGCTTAAAATTCATTACACTTGGATGAATAGAAGAAAATAAGTAGGAAAAGCACAAGCGCAGAAAAAAGAGAGGATTCCTTATAGTTTGCTGGCATGGATATTTCTATGCACGCGATCACGCCAAATTCTCGCTGTTCTAAAATACGCATTCAGCTCGCGTTTCATGAAAAACTTCAGATTAGTATACAGGGAGATATGAAACAGAAATAGAGAATTGTTTATTGAACAAGAAAATATTTACTAACTTGGAAAAGAAAAAAAATGATAGCGAAGCAAGGAACTGACTGGCGATGATGCCGTGAATGTTCTGCGGTCGCTCGACGGGCAGTACTGGCGTCGGCTCTGCGGAAGCTGCTGCTGCGGCTACACTCAGTGGACTATTATCTATAAGGCGAATATTTGTTGATTAGGCTTTTCTCCAACAGGAGTACACGTGGATGGCTAAAGAGGAGAGAGCGGGAGCGGATTGGTGAGAGTTAATGGGCAACACTAAACTGCCAGCCAGAACGAACGTCATAGACAACGACGCTGTTCTCCCAGCCGTCGCAATAAATTATGTATATACAATACGTACGAATGATTCCAATAGAAAAAACTGAAGTCGAAAACATTTGAAAAGATTTGCTATGGTTAAACGAACTCTGCCACAGTTTATTTCCAAGTTTAACGAAACATAGCGCTTTTTGCTTTTTGTTTAATAACACCTAAACATAGGAAATAAATGAGTTCTTTTGTGATTATTGCAGAGAACCTTGTAATGCCCACTATCAATCCCAGCAATCTATAACATTCATCGACATTTTCGCATTCTCATCCACTGTTTAACATATTATCCATTAATTCTTCCTATTGGTTTTCAAGGAAAAAAGCGGAAGTGCTGAGCTCCTTTTCACAAATCTCATTTTAAACGAATAAGAACACCATTTAAGAACGCTGACACTAAAAACCACTATATATATACATATATATATATATATATATACATCTATATGTGTATGTGCATACAGAAAAAAATAGCAACAAAAAATTTGTCCGGAAGAGAAACTTGTGAAAGCGATCAAATATGACTATTTAGGAATCGAGATTATACGTGACGGATAATACGAAAATATACTCAAAACAATAATAACCGTAATAGTAACAGTAGTAAATCATTTTTATAAATAAATATTTCTCAGCTTTATAATATTTCATGACCATTAGAAAGACAATGGAGTTCTTTGGCATGAAAAGGGGTACGGTGCGCTAATTCGTAGAGAACAAATAGTACTTTAGGCCACACTACATCGTCACACTAAGTGTAAAGCTTTGTACGAACAGAAAAGATCGAAAAGTACCAAAAATGTTTAAAGTGGTTCCATCTTTCCACCTTATTTTATACTTATGAACAACAAAACAACAAAAGCCATTCACATGATCTTAGCGTTTATATGTTCATCTCAGGAAAAAAAAGGAGCAAAAACGGCATAGGAATCGTAAAACATGCGCAATGTGCGGGGAATAATAAATAGCACTCGATCATGGATATGATAGTCCGAACTGACTAACATTTCAAAACATGGAAGGAAAATTGAAGCATAGCAGTCTCACCACAACCCCACTATAAGTATCCATTTTAAGAAAAAGGCAACAGCAATAAAATATATACTTCATGCGATTTTTCTTAATTTCAAGTAGCCTTCCAAGAGTCCGATATCATGAGGCCGTGTTATCTGTCACTTATGAAGGTGTGATACCGAAACTAAGAATATCGAATATTGAAGCATTTAACTAATCACACTCCAGCCATAGAATTCTACGTACCAAACCTACGCTACAAGAACAAACTTCCCTTATGGTTAAAAGAAAATTTTACCTCGGGAATAAAATCCCAGTCTAGATTACTTATAAGTCAAGTATTCATAGTCTATTTAAGGACTCGTAGTAGAGATTCAGATTTCTACAACCCCAAAATACTTTTGAACAACTATTGATTTGTCGATCCAAGCAAACCATCACACACCGACACAGGCCTATAAGCAGACGCACACCTGCGCGCTCATTAAGCACCATGCAACCACTAACTGACCACTGACACCATATTTGCTTTCGACAATAATCATTAACGAAAGGAAACTACGAACACGAAAAGAGTATTTACGTACTTTAACACAAAATTTTACTGTCTTAAAACCAATATAAAAACCAATAACCAATAACCAACATAAAAATCATAGATATAAAATAAACAAAGGAAAAACGGTGACTTTACAATACATAGTCTCGTGCCAAGATCTACATTTATCCTTTAGGCAAACAATCTCTTCAAACTCAACGGTAATCATTTTAAAGCCGCAAAAAACAGCATTTCCGTTCTACACATGGTACATAGAAGATGGATTAAGTGGCGTAGGTCTTAAGTAGTTTTCCGGCACGAAGACGAAAAAATTCATATAATTGAAGAACCTATGGAGTGTCAACCACAAGAGCCTCAGAAAAGAGGTTGCGAACTTTTCGGCGAAAACTTCTCGGTACCTTTCGTCACCAAGGCTCTCAATTCTACGATTCGTGTAGATAGAAGGCAATTAAGGAAACAGTATATCAGGATAGCAACCTGCTAAGACAGCCAATCAGAACCAAATGTAAGCGAAGACGAAATTAAAAGAATAGTTGCTGTATATCAATTTCAATCACGACGTAAAACCGATCTCAACAAACCAGCAGATTCAGTTAAAATAAATACGATGGAATGTAAACGCAAATATTAAACTAAAAATGAACAGAAAAAAGAGAACAGCGGTTGGTTGAAGTTAGGAAGAAATGAGAACGTCGAAACGATGAAAATATAACGAAACCAGTGAAATCCGTCTAATCGGCGAGACGACGTTTTTGAGGTCGGAGTGTCACACATACACATACACATACACATGTACATACACACACATACACATACACACACGCACACACAATCGCGCACATGGACGGATGGACGGACGGACGGAGTGAGCTGAGGAGGACGGGTGAGGCCCGTGTGCGGGCTGGATGGAGAGAAATGCCAGATCGGCGGCATTTCGGCCTTGCTGCTGCCGCCGCCCTGCCAGTGCCGCCGCCACCGCCGCCGCCGCTGCGCTAACAAGTATTCGACATGAATTAGATATGGGCATCGCCGGCCGGCCGGCCGGCTGGGTAGGCCAGAAGAGAGAGAGAGAGCTCTATTAAGAGCATGGTCGCAAATAAAGGCACACAAACACACACACACACACACACACACACATACACACAATATATATATGCGCACACACGCCACACACATCACATACACCACATACACACCACACACATACACACATACATACATACACACCGACACACGCATACGCACAGACACATACATACATAGACTCACACATACATACACACGCACACGCTGCCACTCTCACTGCAGCCACTTTCACTTGCCGCTCTCTCGGCGCACACGTCAAGCGTCGTCTACTTCGAGGCCAGATGGCCACAGGAAGCCGACGATGACATTAGCATGCAACTTGGAACAGGAGACACGACGAATTGGCTGGCGTTATCGGATTGTCAGATGATAGTCTGAGAGCGACGATTTAGCTTGTTCCTATGTTCCTTTAACTGGACAAAGAAGACAGTGTCAATCTGTACAGTGTCAGTTTAACAAATACTACTAAATTCAACCACAATGATGTTGAGGTATTTGCAAAGCTTGGACCACAGGCCAGATCGGACCACGATCCCTTCCGGGGATCACGTGCTACGCACGGCACCACTGACGCCCTCGTTCTACCTTACCTTCGGCCAGTCTTATCCTAACAGTGCCATCAACAGCCACAGGTTAACGCTTAAACCATAATAGTCCGCCGTAAAAAAGAAACAATAACGGGCGGCAGATAAAAGTTATACAGTGGAATTCCGATTATCAAATTCTTTCACTTACGGCGATTTAATTTCAAATCACTATCGCTCTCTGGTAAAAGTGATAACTTCGAACTATAAGTCTGTTGCTGTCGGTTCATGTTGCAGAATAGTTGTAGTTTGAAAGGTCACTAGTTTAGGACGGCGGTATTTATACCCTTAGAAGGAAAATATAACAAGAAAATTCTACAACACTTCCAATAATTTCCTGAAGGAATTCGCAGTTTTTTCAAACACGACGTCATTACGAATGATTAGTTTTAACTAGGAATGTATATTTTAGATAAATTGCAAGCGTAAATTGATATAGTAAGAGAATTTTCCCCTAGATAATCAAACTATAAGGAAATTGGATTCCACGTCGAATTCAATCCAGCCAATGGCATTCAATCTCACAGCTACAGCAACAGTCCATCAAAATGCGACGGGAAAAAAAAGAGAAGGCCATCGGAAACACCACAATTATTATTTTTTCGGAAGACTTTAAAGAATGGGCCTTCTTTTAAAAATTAAATATTCAGAAAATATTAAACTGGTCACTACAAAACTCATAATAATATTAAAAATCACGACATGGTCTACATTCACATTTTACTTTCCCTTTTTAAATTTAAATACAGAATGAATTAGAAAACTAGGGACATTGAACGAAATGCTAGGAAAAAAAAAGCAGTAAAAGTAAAAATTGATATTGCCCTTTTTCACCGATCATGTTCTTTATTAGAGTCTAAACTCTTTTTGCAAAATAATCTGTGATTATTAGAAACAATGCGTTTTATGATAGAAATCATGTTTAGGTTAACTATAACCTGAAAACCGATGGACCACAAGAAAAGGAATAAAATGTGGGAATGTGGGGAGTTAGAAAGGAATTTAATGCTCTCGCTTTGGCTTTCACTTTCTCAATAAATAAGCATACGCATAAATGAAAATTTTGTAATAACATCTGAAAAAAGCGATGAATGAAAGGGATAACAAAATGAGATATTGCGAGATGCATATTCCCTTTCCCGAAAGAAATACGTTATTCTAGAGTGTTAGAACTACGAAACCAAAGCCACTGTTAGAACCACCGTAACTTTTCGTCTACCCGACTGGTGATGACCGCTGCAGAATAAATTCCTCGTTAAGAGGAACAGAAACAAACCATATGAATTAGCTAAATGTTAAATAAAAAACACGTTTTTGTTGTATTTGTCTTCACGAAATAACATGGGCGCGGCTATGCTTGTGAAAAGTCAGACATATGGCCAGTTTTAATAACAAAAAAAACCAACTATCTTCGCCCTCGTTTACATGAACTCTCGTTGCTAGCTAATGATCACGAAGGAACAGAACATAGGATTCAAAAGATCAACCTTCTATAAATCTGGGCATAATAATGGATATATATATGTATATATATATAGGTGAATATATATACATATATGTATACACATAGGTATGTATACATATATATATATATACATATATGTATATATTTACGAACTACCCTTGTTTAGCTGACGGTTTCAGGTTAACTAAAGAGTTCACCGAATTGTAGAGCTACTGTTACATGTGGTATATCCAGAGTCAGGGGAAGGCTAAGTCGCCGAAACGTCAGACGTTGAACAACAACAACAATAAGAACATCTGTACCAACCTCGCGTCAGCTCAACAAGGGCAGTTCGTAGGAATATATATATATATATATATATATATATATATATATCCAAGGATTCAGATTATTTGACGACCAAATGGTGGTGGAAGCTACACTGATATTCTTCAATTGTTAAAAAATAAACTCCATGGCATTTCTTAACGTCTAAGATTTGGGTCATTAGTCATGTAATTGAACTGTTTACAAAAAAAGAAAAAAACACAAACAAACCGCATCGTAAGGTGAACGAAATGCGCACGTCGTCAGTTGTTGGGCGAAACCAAATTTGGGCGTTGTGTGTTGAATTAAGCAAATACTGCTGATTACAAAGCCATGACATGCCAATTTAGGTGAAGACAATGTCAAAAATCCATACACTTCGAATCGGTCACACGCTCCATTTTGCCTTCTCAGGAAGCACAGGCAACTTGGAAACTCCAAAACGCAAATTGTAAAGGCTATACTTTAAAGTTTTGACCACTATACTTAATTGTTACGTAAGTTTTTCAAACTTAAAAGTTGTTTCTACGGTGAGGTACCGAAATATGAAAGACAAAACATTCCGCATTGATCGCTTTTTCGGACATGCATCATGAATTTGACTCAATTCACATGTCATTGAATCTGGACCATACATTGACTTGCGGTAAGCTACCAGTGTGTGAAAACTATTTTTTCTATCGTTCCGAACAAATCTGCTACCAATTTGTCGATGCAAGAAATACGGAGGAATTCGTTTGTCCAGAACGAAAGATCGAGCTACTGAACACGTTTGCATGGCACGGCATCTCAGCCCTGCGCTTCGTGCGCATATAGCGAGATCATATTTAGGTTAAATATTATGCATCACTAGATGGTTCCGCTCTTCCTTCAAGGCACATTGATCGACATTTTCTTATTCTATGCTGAAATTACAAAGTTATATTTCAAAGACACCTCCTTAGCTTCGAACCAGAAGCCCTGTCACTTTAGTACAGAACTAAAAATGCGGATTTCAATAATCTTGTATGGAGAAGAAATAGCTACTGAGCGTTTCAGAACACATAACATGAATGGGATCTCATCGCGAATGCTTCATTTCGAAAAAGTTGTCAGCTCAGCAGATTTTTGATCATGCCGCTTTTCCATCGATAATTTTACGATCACTGAAGAAGTTGGCAATATCATACACTTAAGGAAGAGATATTTCTCTATCGACACTAAGGTATATACAAGTTTTCTTTTAAATACTCTTTAAGCCTTAACTATTTTTTGAATTAGAACTTCTGAAAAACCGAAAATAGATTTTAAGTCGGAAAAGATTGAACAACAGGAAGAAGGGTGTTGTGATCACGCGTGACCTCGCGCCATACCTCGGGCTGATTCTTTGACCCGGACCAGGTACATTCCTCGCCCATGTATTACTCTGTGCGTCTGCTCTCCACCAATTAACTGGAGTACTTACAACAAATGAAACTGTGGGTGTTTAAAAGAAGCTGTTTATTATGCGAATGCAAATTCATGCGTTAATTCTTGTCTACTAAGGCTATGAAAGTGTTTGGTTGAGTAGACTGCATGTCAATTTAATCTTCCCAGACTCTGAAGAATGCGAAATCACCGAAACGTCAACTATTGCGTGCTGAGAAATTCTATAATGCCAACGTTGCGTTTGCTCGTTGAAGAAAAACAGAATTTAAGCCTTCAAAATTTTTACTGGAATGCAATCATAAATACAAAAGATAAATGGATAAAATCGGAACACCGCTGTGTTAATGTAACAAAGTTTGTATCCTAGTGGCAAATATTGGTGTGTCCTATCGGTTTTTACTTCCGTTAACACTTATGGGACGACGTGATCTCGATAGGAGTCACATGAAACGAAAATCAAAAACGGCTACCAATTTTGAATTAATATATCTAAACTCATAGGGATTTTTACTAATTTCGACAGAAACCATTAGTCTTAATCTGCAAATCCTTACCTATAGGATAAAAAGTAACTTGTTCCAAGGGTCATATTTCGAATATGAAAGCGAATGAACGAGTACTTATGCGGTTGCAGCAGCCGCTCTTCTGTTAAAGATTCAGAAAAACTTCCATTTTGTTAACCTTTTATTCAACGCCAATTATTATCTTTCACGGCAGGGTATGATGTAAAATACAACCACTATGATGGCAAGATTTTTGTAAAACTTGGACCCTAGGCCGGATTCGAACCCGCGGTTACCTTTTCCGAGGGGGAGGAGGATCTCGTGTTGGTCCCTGCACCACTGCACCACTTTGTATTGCCTTTCTCTTCCTCGAATCTTACCTTCGGCCCAATTTTTGTAAATAGCTCAACATCACTGCATTTGTATGCGGCATAATACTCTGCAGAGAAAAAAAAATAATAGACAGTAAATAAAAGGTTAATCATTTTAATTTCGACTACATCCTCTGCTATGTCAACCTAGCGAAATTCCACGTGTTATACAGCAGCAAACTCGTGCATAATAAGAGGCAAAGTTCTAGAGCAGCATACATATACCGCCACAGAATGTAGGTACTGGGCGAGTAAAGCGGTCTGCTGCTTCCATAAGGGCTGTTAGATTACTCTACACTCATTACGAAACAGATTCCTCACGGTAGGGTACCATATGGAACACAACTGCAATGACGCTGAACCTATTGCAAAACTAAGGCCACAAGCCGGATCGGAACGCAACTACACCTTTTGGGAACTCAGGCGCTATAGAGCGCACCAACGATGCCATTGCTTTGCCTTTCTCGCAGCCAGTTCTTTAGCTAGCGGTGCCATCAGCAAACACCCGTCAACAGGAAAGATCTGAGAAGCACAAATAGGCATTCAATACTTTATTATCAACTTTTTAAAAGTCCTTTTTCTAAAAATATATAAATTTGAAAGCACACTATTTAAGAAGTAGATATACTATATATAAATATAATATAGCAGATACAGCAGTCTCTTCTATAAATCTACAAGGTTTTGAACTCCTCGAATACTCTATTAAGTGAGAAGTTCTCGTCAGTCATGGAAAACACAACTTCGCGAAAAGGTTAATAAAGTTCACTAAGAGCAGAGCAGCTTCAGGCTGAGGTTGAAAGCCATTTATTTTCACCCCAAATGCATTAAATGAACTGCATGTCGGTTATTATGTATTAACATCATTTATCTTCGAAGCATGGAACATTTTTATAAAGGTTACGAAATTCATGAAACAAAACAACCAAAAAAACCAGAAATTTGTATCTTCCTCACAATGGAGAGCAAAGTCAGATGGGGCACAATCAGACACGCTCGCAGTTTCACCTAAATAAAGAAGTCGCCGATACTAATCCCCTGCGGAGCACGAGAACCGGAGTGGTAGAAATGCGGTTCAAAAACACGAGTAAAGCCGTTGATATGAATCCGCTGTTGAAAGCCGCCATTTCTCTGGTGTCGAGAAAGTGGTGCCAGGTTTGTCCGAGAATAACTTCCACCGATTTACAAACTTTGGCAATTGCCTCTATTGCAGACTGAGAGCTCTCTATCATTGCTAATTCAAAATTTCAAAAGAAATTTACTTAATCATTACGAAAAGAGATTCGTAAACGAAAATCCTTAAGCAACAACCGAATCCACACACAAATTCGAAGAACTTCGTGAACGATGGATATGAGAAAATGGATCTAATGAAAGGACTGAAAGCAGCCACACAATATGTGGCATCAGATCATCTAATGAAAAATACTTTTAGCTGCTGAATAAACCAATCAACCACTGTTCTCATTCTCAGACGACACATGTTGCAAACTAATTGTTCTTTGCGTGAAAAACCACAGAACTCATTAAACTACAATTGTTTGGCTATTAGAGCAACTTTTAGTCACTCAGTCACTGTGTTCATTTCACTACGTTGCAAAACTTCTACTCCAAAGTTTAGCACTCAAAGTAATGAAATGTTTAGTCGAATGTAAGTGGTCTTTCCCTAAATACTCCTATATTTTAAAAACAACTTTCAAAAAGTTACTAAAAATCTGAGGGTCAGATACCAGTAGAAAAAACTTTATAGGAACTGGAGTTCTTTTCTCTCCCTCTCTCAGATCTAGGTATCTAAGAGATAAAACCTGTGGAAAGTTTCCGAGGATCCTAATGTTGAAATAATACCCTTGTAGAACGCAAAAAAGAAGTATGGTAGGAAACTACTTTCCGCTAGCAATGAAACGAAATATCTAGTTTTCTTTTTCTTAAACGGACGCAATGTGTTGAACTATATAGGACAACGTGTTTTGATAGCCTATACAGAAAAAAGGATGCGGATTGTTACAACGGTCGCCTAATCGCAGGGCACACACGCCACAGGAATAGCTGTTGTTCAAGAAGAATCCTAAACGTAAGGCAGCAAATCTCCGGATCCTCCAAGGCCGGTACTTATGGTCAAAACCTGAGGACTCTCTATATGGGTATCACGGAATTCCAGACAAAACCATGTTCTGCGAGCATTCAGTATGTTAGTATGAATCGAAAAAGATGAATACTCATCGTTGAAAGGTTAATTCCTGCAGCAAACGATTTTCATGTTGCTCACAATTCGTCAACTTTCCTTATTAATCACAAGTTTCACAAATAGATTTTGGTAATGTTGTAGTAATAGGAGGAATCTAAGGTTATAGATCTTAAGAAACATGTATATTTTAACATTATGCCGTTTGAAAGCATATCAGTCACCTCTACACTTGGTCTTCTGGCAGCAATTTTGTTTCGAAGAACCGATTTAATCGCCGGCTAGCCTATAAAAGTTATTGTACCAAAGGATTTTGGACAAGTCATGTAACGTCAGTCCTTGAACCCAAAACACTCAAAACTCAAATGTTTCTCAAAGCCCAAAAGAGAAATGATCAAAACAAAAACGTAGGACGGATTTAATCGAAGAACTTTTGCACAGTTTCGTACTCAGTCAGCACTTCAGTGCAGTAAACAGTACAAGCACAAGTATGCTGAGATATGAGCAAAACTCCGAAATTAGTTGGGCCAGCCGCGATTTCGCTCACCAGGAGTTCACGTGCTATTCACCTCATCAGCCGAGACCATTGCTTTGCCTCTCTCTCAGGCACGTTTTTACTCTATTAGTGCTATCAATAACCAATCACTCGTCTATGGTAATGACTGGAAAACAAGGCTGATAGAAAGGCAAAGCAACAGCTTCGGCTGATGTGGTGGAGTGCATGTGAGCTCCAGGTAAGGGTAACCGCGTGTTCGAAACCTGCCTGAGGCTCCGACCTTTCATTGTGTCTACGCATCCCTGTGATTGTACTTCACATAGTACCCTGCAATCAAAAAAGAAAAGGCAGTAAATAAACACCCAAGAAATAGTTATTAGAATGGCGACTGCGACACTACAAAAACAACACCTGAAAATTGTAAATAACCTACTTGAACTTAAATAACCTATATCAGTTTATCTGAGCATAGCTGGAAAACTACATGAAGTACTTAGCAATATGAAATTCAATAGTACTTTATAACACCAAATTCGGATTGAATTAGCATTATGCCGCCCAGAAATAATAGAGCATTTATTTTCAACCTTTTTTCAAGGTTGATTAAAAGATAATATTGTAAGGATCATATGAGGTAAAACCATGATAACGTTACAACAGAAAATCTCTGGAACAATTAGGTATCGGATCAAGGGAGTACGTATAGCGCAGTGGTTAGACACGCTCCGCAAGACATGTTGCCTTTGGTTCGATGCTGTGTTCCAGAAAATCAAGCTCGTTTTACCTCCGGGGTCTGTAGTTCCTACCAGACTTACCTAGAAGAATAGAAAGGACTGACTTGATACATTTCTTGGCTCCAGTAAGCGATTTGATAAGCCAAATATACAATCAATCACTTCTACGACGTTCGCATGGCATTTTTCTAGAGTACTGGACAATGTTAGACCTTCCAATGCCATAAGTGTATTTGTTGAAGGAAGCGTACGTGACTACACAGTGTAATATTTTTTGACGAAGATCTGTGAGAAAAGTTTTAAAGTTCTTTCCACATTTGAAGAAAATGATTGAAGTTGACCCGTTCAAACCGGTAAGAGAACATTACTAATCAATTAAAGCCAACCGCGACAGCTGAAAAAGTAGGTTTCGTGCCTAACGTAAAAAAAAGGGTTAAAATACTCTCTGAAGTGTTTTCCACTGTTCCTTGCTAGATATGAGAGTGGCATTTGATAAAAAGCGCATTTCTATGCGAAATGTATAAATGTGTATCAATAAAAAGTGTATTTTGTTGGGAGCTGTTGACAGTCGAACAATTATCGAAGTGTGACAAAGATGTAAACCCAGTAAATGGAGTAAAAATTATACTCAAAGAAGGCTACAGTGACTTTGGAATAGTTAAAAAAGTCAACTATTTAACTAAAATTTTTTAAAAAGTGTTGAAATAGCAACAAAAGAAAAGCGATGCTTGTAAAACTGAGGAAATACACCGTAAATAGTACCATTATCATGTCGGTGCTGAGTCTGAGCTTGTTCTGTCCCGTAAAAAACACTGCGGGTGACGACGATTGTCCAAAGTTCTTAGAAATCACACAGGAATTCGAGTTATTAAACCTACGGAACCCTGCTTGACTGACTACATTCATCTGGTCTTTGCATTAGGGATCATTACGCTTTTGAAGCGCTTGCATAAGTTGTTGGAAAAAGATTTAAAGAGAGAAAAAGAAATGAAGGTTTCGGATACGTAATTCGAGTATTCCTTCCGTTAAAATGTCTCATAAAAGTAGTTATAGCAGTAATAATATTAACATTAGTAATAGTAATAATAATAAGCAACAACAGTAATAAGTAATGGTAATAACAATAGTAATTAATAGTAATAATAATAACCGTAACGATGCTGAGATATTTGCAAAACTTCGGACCACTGGTGTCTGCGGTGGGGACCGAACACGCTATTTCCCTTTCCGGAGGTTAATATGTTCACCATCACACCACGCGGGCACTTCATCTCGCATGATTAATAATAATAATAATAATAATAATAATAATAATAATAATAGTAATAAACAGTAATAATAATAATTTACTTCACAATAAAAGAGATACTAATAAAATAACTGCTTTAGATAATATGATATCTTAAAATATGGTTAATAAATAAAGAAATAAAAGGTATTTACACTACGTACAGCAATTTAAAATGTGCTTAGATCAGCATATTTAACAATAAAGCAAACACATCAGTAATACTAACTTGAGATAACTGAGGGACACAATTTTCCACGTTAGATGAATTCAAATCTTCAAAAATAAAACTAAAAAACTATTAATAAATTCTCATGTTTAGATTTCACTCTCGAAAACTCAATTAAATATTGATGACTGATAAATTTTATATCTCATAACTACTGACGAAATTCTACAGAGGTCCCACAAAGCCCTTAGTTCGAAAAGCTTATTTATTCTCGGCGATAAGCTAGCAATTTGTACTAGTTATATGAGCACTGAACAGTGTAAATCCCTCTAAATCCTCGTATAGCATGCACACCATCCGATATTATAGAAGCCAATAAAATTAATTCGAAAGTCAGAGTTCACCTACCGAGGGGATTCCGTAGAAAATCGGGAATCTGCCTTTTTCGAACTATCAGTGGCCTCGACACAGGTGGACTACCTAAATACTGAAGATGTTGGCAGCGTTCATTGCTCAAAATGAGCTATATAATTATTTTCTAAACTTCATATATAATGTTGTATACATATTACGATAGAGAAACTAAAATATTTGTCTCTATAACGAATGAGAACCCCTAAAGAATCAAATGTTGGTTGGAAGCGGATCTTGGGATCACAACAATTGACAACAAACTGTAATGATAACAATGACAACAAATGATGACAATAATAACAATAAAGACAACAAAGGCAGCAATAGTACTGAAATAACAAGAGTAACAATAACAGTAATGGAAATGCCATAGTGAATATTGTTAAAGTAACAACAACTGCATTGTACGCTACCTTTGTTTCGCTTTCGTTCGCTTCCTTTAGTCTCCTTCGGAGGCAGTTCGATGTTGAGCTGTTTGTCCACCTAGGAATGCTCATTGGGTAGATAGAATGCAATAAATCTTTCTTTACACATTCCTACGGTAGCCGATTGACGGTGATTGGCTAGAGGTATTAAATGAAAGACTTGTTCTACCACTTCTCTTTTGCTCACCGTAGGATCCGGAACAGGTATATCTCCTTCTTTTTTCTCACCACCTTCGAAATGTGCTGAGCAAATTCGTAGCTAAAAGAAACAAAGCAATTCACTTAAGGATGTCTGAGGCCGTAGTTGTGATTTGTCTACTAATACTGTACTTTGGTGATTTTTTTTATTACTATTACCCGTATATCCATTTGATTGATAGTTTGCAGTGATGTGCTTACCCTCCACCCAGCAGCTGAGCGGCTGCCTGGCAACCTGGCTACCATCGCAATTTACACCACCAACAGAAAACGGATACTCATTAGAACCTATCCACATTGGTTACAATTTAGGTAATGAAAGCGTCAAATAACTTCCACATGAACAGCGATGTGAAAAATGTGCCAAGCACAACAACACCATTTGATCATCGCTGTAAAGAAGAAGCTGGGTGTACTCACACAAAAATATTTGAAAATAACGGTTCTTCACCGTAAATTCATGTAAAACACGTCTAAGCGGATGTCGACAGAGCATCGAAAGTGCCAAACATCCCCGATAAATAATAAGTGGAACTAGTGGCAAGAAAGCGCTATCATAACCATGCAAAACGCTTTAGTGTTTAACAAAACATACCATATTGAACAAAATTTGCAGCACATTCAAAACGGTTCTTGGTGATGGTAAGGAAAAAAGCAAAGCATTTGACAAGCGACTGTGCATCACAAAAAGCAAATTAAGCAAAAGCGATCGCAATTCAAACTTTCTTTTGTTTTGAAGAATGATGCAGACTGTGCCAGTTGATGCTACCTGGCTCACAACGGTCTCCTCGGTACGTCCGATGGCTGACAGCCAGCGTTGGCGTAGTACTTGTGGTCGTTTAGGTATGCGGTAGAAATGACGATTATCTTCTTGTCCACGATATCGCGAGCGAAATTTGCAGTTTGGAAAGCCGCACGTTGTCGGCATGTCCCAACTGTGATTCCACAGCCAGCTAACAACCGCTCAGCATCAAGCAGTTCAGCAACAAAGCAGCAAAGCACAACGAACACAACAGCAACACGACAAGCTAATAAGTTAAACAGCTGAGTTAATATCAAGGTAGATGTGACGAAGAAACGACAACAACGGAAAAACTGAAAAGAAGCACATTGTAAATATTACAAGTAAATTGTAAGCAAAGAGTAGAACGCCCCAGAAATGCAATATGGTCAATGTAGCTACGTTACGCTGCTGGGCTTTTGTATTTTCACACAATCAAGATGCGAGGAAAAATAAGGGAAACGGATGAAAAAAAGATCGAAAAAATTTTTTGCTAATAACGACAAGATCACTTGGTAAATTGCAGCTTAGGCGAATGTATAGAAACGAAATACAAATATTAGACATCAGGAAAACTTATGGATACGCTATCATTCCTCACTCAAGGACAATCCACCCACCTATTTTTCTACCTAAACTAAGACTACGGAGAACAGATACTACGCTATAGGTAATCCTCAGTTTTCACAGTACTGGATAAAAGAAAATTAACACTAGAAATAAGGCCAAACTTTCGAAGAGAAATTCGAATTGATTTGTAACGGGTTGCCGTTACGACGTTGAAGATTGTATGTCCACCAGTGTCTCAACAAATTTTATCGTGCATTCTTTAAGCTCCAGCGGTTTATTGCCTTATCGTAGTTAGTGGTTTTGAGTACCGAATTGCGATGTACAGCACCTAGTCTATCTCATCAGCATCCCAACAGTGCCAAGAATCGCCGATCACTGTCGCGGTGGAAGAAATACAGCCTGTACATGAAAACCCACCCTCTGATTTGCAAAGACTAGTGAGTGCTTGCGATGATGATGAGTAATGACCTAGCACTGATTTGTCTACACTTCAGAAAAGAAATTGTCAAATTAGCAAAACTAAAGTAATTTACTAGAAAATGTATTGAAAATAGCGAGACTATTCGTAAAGATGGGCCATTGATGTAACAAGCATCAAGTATTCTTTAAGTATTCCCAATTAAATAGAAAGCGTGTAAATCCTTATACTAATTACCTCCTACAGAAACTATTTATATAACTGAGTGACAGCAAAATTTAATCAGCACATCAACTGCCGACAGTTCACTTATTCAACGCCAGTTACAATAAATCCATTCAAAATCTCAGTTATCAAAGGAATTGCTCAAAGTGGATTCAGTTTCCTATTCTGTTGTTTTCATGTTCAACAAAATATTCCTTCAAGAATAGCGATATTGTTCCGCTTCCAACAAATCGGAAAACTGATTCAATCCTTACTACAGATATGAGATCTGAAGACCGACTTCCATTAAAACTCGATGCTAATAAACAAGTTATTTTGCTACCATCTCAAGTGAAAAGGTGATCTAACCACCTAAAAAAGTGTACAACGAAAAAGAGACTCTTATGAATGCTACGTCGCCGAAATGTTCGCCATTAAGAACCAAAAGGCATGCTAACAAGCTACATGATTCATTATTTTAAACATCTCTCATAAGAGGCTAAGATAGGTGAGCAGTACGAAGAAAAACTACCAAAACAATTTATAAAAAATAAAGGATTTAGAAGAATGTAAATCAGATAGGTAGAAGAAGAATGGTTAGCTACTCAATATCAAATGAAGTAAGCCTAGAAAGATATGGTGATCATTTTTATCCCATAGAAGTCACACCGCAGCCTTTTTCGTGGAATTTTCCTATTCTAACACAATAACTGGATGAGAATATGAGACAGAAATATGACTATATATGACATGCGAACACTGATTAGTTGCTACCGCCGCCAGATTTCCATCAGATCCTCTTAAAAATCCTGGTACATGAACCAGACAACGCATCTATTCACACAACTCTGATTCATTTAAGTGTTAAGCTGATCAGGTTGGCGTTATGGTCAGTTTATACCCTGGGAAATGCATGGTGTTTTAATAAACCATGGTGATAATCCTGAACAAGGATCACTGGTAGAGCGTCTTCTCTTCGCGGGCTGATAAACAGTTTTCTAGAAGAAGATAAGAAGCAGAATGACCTCCAAAGGAATGGCAGATGTTAGTTGTGAAAAAATGGTACCAGAAAGAGAATGCAAAGTGCTACCTAGTGTAAGATGCAGCAAAATAAATATTACCATTGAAAATTTGTGTTTACTATTATAGTGGGTCTCCCTCTACACCACTTCTACGTGGTAAAGAAATACTGAAGCACTGGCTTGAATGTGTATAAAAATATGCTGATGTTAACTAGCATTAGGGTATTAAAGAGTCAACGATAACAGAAAACACATGAGAACAGATAACCATTTTGATTATGTTAAAGCAATACCAATTTGCATTCGCAAATTACTTGATCAGCAGGTGCTTTGGATGGTGCTGTAGTTTGTGATGGATAGTATTTATTTGAATACAGTTTAAAAAAATTAGCAATTAAATGTAATAAAGAAACCTCAGCCCTACTGGAATCCCGTCGTTCCAATATAGCAGAAGGGATAATAAGAAACTATGAAGCTGGACGTTTTCGCAGGTGTTTTACTAAAAAAGTAGGGAAACTCCAAGTAAAGACGGTGAGACAGAATGTATGACGGAACATCTTGCTGTAATCCAAAGATGAAAGAACCAAAAATATTCCTGAGTTAGTTCAGGTAAAAATAGAAAGAAAAAACAGAATTGAGGACGACAAATCTTACCGAGAATAAGATTTCAGCCTGCTTTTGAGATTTTTTTCGAAATTTCGTTATCTATTTCTCGATGAACAAATCGGATGAAAAGGTGCTACTATCAGATGTCAAGAAATAGAATGGTGTGAAGAAAAATTTAATTGCCGGATTGTACAGCTAGATATCCTACAACTTCAAGAATACATCGTTGAGTAAGCATGCTAAACCATTTGAAGATGGAATACGCCAAGTTGCATGCGATCTCTTAAACCTCGCGCATGAGTTTGGGATGCGACAGTGTTTGATTCATGTGTATTTACAAGGCACACAGTATTTGGTATGCAGGCTTAAACTACTTGGACATTAAAAAACAATAGAGTAGTCGCTACAGCGGTAATGCGCGTCGATGATGGCAAACAGCAACGTGTCGATGTGTGGAGACCATAAAGTTGGAACATCGCACCGACACTGCCGGTTACCAAGGCTAAGAGAGCTGATGCTACAATTAACATCAGGCCTCTATTGAATCACACTGTGTGTGAGCGCGCTGGCTGGCTGGCGGCTTGACTACGCCACTTACCCAACCATCTATTGACGAGAGCGTTTCAGTCATTCAGTCTGTGGGAGTGTTAGTGAGTCCATTCCTTGATAGTGGTCGTCGCAGTCGCAACACATTGCGAAGAGTATGCGATATTTACCAGCTAGAAAAATTCTATGAGTGACAGAGGACCATGGTATTGGTCGACAAAAGAATAGAGACTATCCGAATACGAAAACTACCGCCAGTTTCTGTAGATCGCTGCTAGAAGACAATTTTCGCATAAGTGTCTCGCAAAGGTAAGACCCTATACCTGATCTACGAATATGCACCATTTCGAGGAGATCATCACTAACACGACAGTTTACATCAAGGGAACTCATATTCAGAAAACAGTTCTCAATGAAGGTTTTGGCAGCGAGTGTGGAACAAAAGCACGGTGCATGACGAAGCGCCTAGAGGGGACATCCACCAACTAAGTCGTCGGAGCCGGGTGCCGAGTGAGCAGTGGAGGCCTGGCCATCTCCGCCGGCTGTGCCTAAGCGGATTCCTCTTGAAACCCAATTTTGATGCGCTGGATCACAACTCTTTGACTTGTCAACGCCCAGCGACCACTAACACGAGTAATCTAATCACATGCTAACCCCACTCGAAGCTATCACACTCGTCCGACGACAAGAAAGGATGAGAAAGGAGTCAACACTCAAAAGTCATCGCCTGCGGGCTTTTCTTCTTCGACATCGTCGCCTTTTCAGCGCCTCCTTTCGTCGTTGCCCTATTTCGTAGTCCTCATGTTTGCCAGTATAGTAACTACAATGAAATTTGCTAAGCAATAAAAACATAGCAGAAATTCGTGAATTGAAACACCAGTTCCATTATTATAGGTATTTGACGGGACAGTATTATGTACAAGCTTGAAAGTATCCAAATGAAAGATTAATGGAAATTCTTAGTATAACAAGAGGATTAATGACGTAGATACAGTATACGCTTTATAATCTTCCTTAACACATTCAATCGTAACATGCCCTGAGAAAATGCCATTTGAGCCTAAGCAAGAACTGGTAGAAGAAATGTTACTGCTATTCAACTAAATTGTCCTTCAGTCATCAACCAAGGATACGTGTATGAAATCACCATGGAAAGAGTTAAGGTGATTAGCTTGAAAATGACATCGACGGGATTATAGGACCATAATTTCTCTTAGGAGTTCATTGGGATAGACATATTAGCAAGCAGTGACAACGAACTAACGCAGTTAATGTGAAAGTGCTCAGTGTTGTGTTATCACTAGAACATTCAAGATATATAAAAGTGAAGCGCCTAGAGTTTGAGTTCATTTCATTGTTATTTACTCAACGATCTTTTATTAAGGTTCAACGTACTAATATCAAACTCTAAGGTGATCATAGACAAAGATTCCACGCATATACACACGAGTATATCGAGATAGGCAAGTGAAGGCGACTCCTATTAGGAGAGGAAGCGATAATGGGAGGCTATCGCTAGCATTTCGCCCATTACCGTCGAATCGCCTCTTGCTGCGCTCTCCAATTATTCGACATGGTGTCGTCTCAACGAGGTGCATTCCTCCTTTCACATCCTCATCCTCCTCAACACTTCCCTCTGGTCACTAACGAAACCACTTGTACACAAATAAGCATATGGATATGTATAAGGGATTCCTTCGATCCAAGCAGAATCGCATGCATGCGCCCATCCGTAAAGCGGTAAGGGCGGCCAACCAATGCCCGCTCGAGTCCAATTACGTCTCCATACGGCTCAGGTATACGGTGGAAGACGCTCGCGCGCACCTACTCACTAAAACTTCGTGAAGTACAGCAGTTCAAAATTTTCCTTAAGCGGTAATTGGTCAAAAAATGCTTCCTACCACGAGCAATTTGGAACCTCCATCTAGAATCATATGATGTGAATATCCAACCAGTTTTAGCCGGATTTGGCTCAGAAACGTACTTTAATCAAAATAGAGGCGAACAATATCATACGCGAGGAACAACTTAACTCTATGTTGAATTGTTCAATAACCAGTCTAGTCAAACATAAGGTATTAAGTACACTGGAAGCGCTTCGTAATGGGTGTCGGTGGAGAAGACAGGACGGATTCATTTAGCAACGAGCCACCACCGTGCGGCCGCAAGTGACAAGTTACTGTGAAATTGGAGTGGAAGGCGCAAATGAAAAGCGCGTCAGTGCCAATTAGCTATCGTCCTACGGTCGAATGAGCGTGAAACATAGACAGCCTCTCTCGCTTGCGATATCTCTGGTGAAAAGGCTAAAATGAAATAGCGTTATTCACGAATCATTCTTCCAGAGATAACGCTTTGCCATTTATACCGAACATCACAAAACAATGCATGTTCTTCACTCATGAAATTCGTATCAAAAGCTTGCAACCTATCAATATTCACCACGAGGAAAAAACATGGCACGAATCGGCTGCAAGTGTCAGGGTATAGCTACATGCGTATGAGTGCAAAACAAATCCAGAATTGACAATTAGAAAAACAGTTCGACATCGTGCACACTTACTTTATCTTGACGAACCACATATATGACGACAGTTCAGCATTCAGTGATGAGCATAGGTAAAGGAAAACATGTGGAAGCGATAAACAATGAGCGGAGTGACGAAAACAAGAGAATAAAAGGAAATAAAAGAGATCCTAGCACATACATGCCTCTACATGCA
Source organism: Angiostrongylus costaricensis (assembly GCA_900624975.1). Lineage (NCBI taxonomy): Eukaryota > Metazoa > Nematoda > Chromadorea > Rhabditida > Metastrongylidae > Angiostrongylus > Angiostrongylus costaricensis. The sequence continues at coordinate 11,927 of UYYA01000004.1, read as the reverse complement.
TATACATAATATATATATATGTAATATGTGTATATAAATATACTAAAGAAGGTCTACCTACTCCACCTGAGTCGTGGTTACCCCTAGGGCAAAGTGAACAATATCTGATACGTTCATATGTCAGGGTCCTATCTCTTTGTGTACACTTACCAGGACCATGCCGAAGTTCCTTAGATAAAAATCCCTAAAATAAGTTAATACCACTCTTCACAAGGTATAAAATACGGTATAAACCATCCCAGATAGCTGACAAACGATTCAGGCACGCAGCTCACTAGGCATGCATTGAAAAAGAGAATTTATTTAGCTAACATTTCTAAGAACAGATAAAGAAAACGAAAAGGAATATGAAACCCGTAATAGCGTTTGTTTAGTTCATTTCCTATTTCACCGAACTGAACATAACCAACAAAAGCAATCGCAGTAGAGCCACAGTTCGAAGCAAAAAAAAAAATATCGAGGATCAGAAGAGTTAGGGTGGTGACATGGCTTAGAACAATTAAATCGCATTTCTGGAGATCGTTGATTTAATTTGTTGACGTTTTCAAGGAAGAAAAATATAATGGACTCCGAAAAACACGGTCAAGGAGAATATAAATGCACCTTATCACATGGTAAGAAATGTAAGAAATTATTGAAATAGAACAAATAACTCACCCAAAATCAGAGTATCAAGGTGACAATCACGCTACAGAACTACCCAGTTTATTTGCAACATTTCTAACAATCTTATGAATTCGTTAGAAAGGGCTATAGTAAGAAAAAAAATACGTCGCTTTGAAAGCTGTTATCCATTGCTTTGAGGTATAATCTCAGTTGCCTAACACTTCTAATGATACGTGTTAATCAAGAAAAGTGTTAGTAGAAAAATTTAGATGATGTTTAGAACTACAATTAGGTTGATACTGAAACAATGTAGGTAGGCATCGTTACCGCTCCAGTTGATAATGATTCGCTTAATAGCACATCTCATGATTTTCCTTAATCTCTTATGTTTTGAAAAATATAGTAGGAATTGAATTTTCTAAGAAACTCCCACAAACATGCGAAAAGGTTCAGCAAGCACCAACTGGCGTCTGCTTACTTTCGATCAAGTTCACTTGTACTGCATATTTCAGGGAAACCATGATATGCGAATAAAAATACATCGAAAATCAAATGAAGTCTTTGTCGTGGTATCAAGAATGAATAGAAATCTTGGTGGCTGTCGTATATTTCTAATTTGTCGTTAATCTTCACAAACCCACGTTCTGCTGAAAACCCCAAATTCAGTGGTAAGCATAATTTGGAAGCTTATGGAATCATACATATCCGTACTCAACCGTCTAGCATTATTAATCTTAAGCATAAACAAGTTGCATTCAGATTCCACATTCGATTATTTACTCAAATTTGTGGACTTTTAATTAAAAAGCAGTAGTCTTCCCGAAGTTTCGTCGTAAAAAACAGTCGTTGCAGGCTTCAAAACAAAACCAAGATTTAGTGGAACAATCTCGTATTAAGATAATCATTGATCGAATATACAATCTATATCCACAATATATCTTTTATTTCAAGAAACACTTCACTAAATAAGTGAATTAGATCGAAGTGATCTAGTGTTTTGACACAGAATGCGCTATAACTGCATAGGAATAGGCGTGGATGGTAAAGTCAATATGTGAATATTGACATTTAGTGAACGTAACAACTTAAAATGAAGGTGGCAGAATTGCTGAGAGAAAATCGAACGATAACGATGAACTCTCGAGACGCCTCCAGCAAGTTGTTCAGTGAATTCCGATCAGCAACTCGCGTTGTATACCAGTGTGAGCGTCTCCAATTACATTCACCTTAGCGTTTCGCCACAAGCGCGCCTGCCGCTGGCTGGTGTATGATTACCAGCAAGCGAGATGATTCGCAGCAGTGTTAGGACGAATCCCAACTGAAATGCTGCCAATGATGATATCACTGACATTGGAAATACCAATGTTCTGCTCAATACTGCAATCACAAATCGAGATATTGTGTTCACTGAGCCCACTTCAACTCAATGATGACCACTTTGACCGCCTAAGTTCATCGAAAACAACATAATTTTCGATAATTTGAGGACTTAACAAACGTACAAAACTTACTTTACCCTACCACTCTGGAGACATGACTATTCGTAGTACTTTTATCTTAGTTCACTTTTAAAATTCAACTCCATCTCAAATCCAAAGTGGTAACGACTTTCTCAAAATTCCTAACATGGACACATCACTAACCAACATTGGCGACACATTCTTTGACAGCATCACGCCTTGATGGCCGAAATCTCACTCGTTTAATCGCTTCGCTATTAAGAAACGAGTCTTGACGACGAAGAAAGGGAAAGAAAAAACGACTTGTGAGCTCTTGAAATTTAGCAATTCACTGTGACGGAAAAAATGAAACTGCTTCTCATTGAAAAAAAATTGTGCAGATTATAAGGTCTTTAAGCTAAATGATAAGACTAACTATGATTTAAAGCATTCGTGTATGAAGAAAGTGCTCCCTGGATTCGCTTCCGGAGAGCAGACATAACTGATAGTGGTCAGTGGGACGAGCATTTACTGTCCGTATGAGAGAAGACCGCAATCTAAATACTATTGAGTCCCGGAACTTGGCACGGCAAATAGCCGTTTCTAATGGCTACGAAACTGTAGCTCAGAATAGGTGTAGAGGAAATCGTAGGCCTCCAAACGTCAACTCTAGCGATAGAAGGGTCCCGTTTATCCTACCCTTCATCTCAAATGATATAAGTACAGCTATAAAACGCTGCTTGAAAAGGGCGGGCTAAGAGAATTCGGTGAGCGTAGTTGAAATACCACCGAGTAATCTTAAGCGCCAGCTAGTTCGTAACCGCCTATATGACCGTCTATGTGCAACTCAAAATTGCATAATTTGCCCCAGTGGTAGAGACGGTGATTGCATGAGCTCGGGTATAGTTTATCTGATCTCCTGTAAGACGTGTGGTGACGAATACATTGGCGAAACGGGTAGACCCCTCTGTGTCCGCATGAAAGAACACCTAGCCGGCAAAAATAGACCAAATACCCCGCTAGGCACGCATAGGACCCAGAGACATAACGGGGACGACTTCGAAGTATGTGTCACGATCCTCGCACGCGAATCAAGAACACAGGCGCGAAAAACTCTCGAGGCACTCTGGATTAATTCCAGAAATCCGAAAATGAACCGCAGGGAAGAATGCCTCATTATCACGCGTGATATAGGGCAGTATATAAAACTGCTTTTCTGATGTGAGGGGCACATTATACTTCCACGTGATTTCTGTGCGGTAGGTCTCTACGTGACATACTTAGTGGAGACCTCATAGAAAGCGGTGAGTGTGCGAAGCTGTGTTCAAAGTGATTGAAATCTTGGTTTGGAGTTTCTTTGTTTGGTTATGGAGGCGTCTGGCCGAGTGAGTTGCTATCAACTTGACCTCTCCAGGCTCTGAAGAAGGCGAAATCCGCCGAAACATCAGCTTAATCGTGAACAAAGAATAGTAACACCTCGCGTTTGCTCAACAAAAATACGAAGAAAATCACTTAATCAATGCCGAGGTTAATAGAAAGTCGGTCGTGGCAGTTACTATTGAATCTATTTTCCCAAAAAAAAGAAAGATAAAGCAGAAATTTAGAAGACTAATTAAACGCGTAGCCTTTTCGGTCGTACCGAGAAGAAAGAAGTTTGTCGAAATCCATACCTACCAGCCTACCATTGATCCACTTCTAATCACTAGTTGTTCTAAGCATGTAAAACCTTAATCGGGTAAATATGGTAATAAAAAGAACACGACGTTCGGATTAACCGAGAATTCAATGAAATGGCACTTGAATTAGATCATTATTATTGGCAACCTTGTTACAGTAAAACGAGGCTAACTGCTCCAATCTGCTCCTATTCACGTTTTCGAAATCCAAACCCAATATGGATTTAATTTAATGGACTTATTGGTTGAAAGGAGGCACGTGTAGTGCAGTGGTCGGAAGCGCTCTGCAATACACATGGGATCGACCTAGGGCTCACTAAACCGTCCATCCCTCCGGGGTAGGCAAATTGGTTCCAAATTTGTCTGGAAGGATAGCAGCACTGTCTCGATACATCGATAGGCCACTGCGAGTTACTTCAAAGGCGAGTTAGGCACTGAATAACCTCCAACGATGCTCATTGAATCGAATGCATGGCGCATCCCTCTGCGATTGATCAACGCCTAGAACTTTTTTTAATCGGTTAAAGGCATACTATAAAGGTACACGATAGTCTTAATCTGTTTATTTACAGTCTATTCTTCTTAATAGCGGAGTATGTTGCGAAATATAACTTTTATAATGTTGAGATATTTGCAAAACTCCGGACCGCATGTGTCTGCGGTGGGAAACGAACGCGGTATTACCGTTTCCAGGGGCTAACGCGTTCACCACCACACCATGTGGGTCCTTCGCTTCGCTTGTCTCTCAGCTAGTTCTATCGATCTTCTGCAATCAGCAAAAGGCAATCATCCGTCAGCAGGATTGATCTGGCGAGCCCAAATCGGCAACGAACCCAGTTAAGCCGAGGCTGTAGTTATAATCACAATTTCAACTTATTGTTCCCTCCTCAGATCAGATCAATCCCGCTTACGGGTGATTGCTGATGGCAGAAGATCGACAGAACTCGCTGAGAGATAGGCTAAACGAAAGACCCCCATGGTGTGGTGGTGAACGCGTTACTTCCCGGAAAGGACAATAGCGGGTTCGTTCCCCACCGCAGACACCTGCGGCCCGGAGTTTTGCAAATATATCAGCGTTATAGAAGGTGCACAATAGTCTCAAACATTATTCCTTATTTCTTTAAAGTGAATGCTAGCTTAGGCTGAACACTTAAGAAGACCTGACAGCAAATAGTGATGCATGCGAAACTACTTATATGCTTATATCTCTGATGATCTAATGCCGATAGATTGGAAAAGTGCACAGCTGAATAAAAAATAAACAAGGTACGAGGGAAAAGTTACATTTGACATTTTCACAATTAAGCTTGTTGGTCAGAGGGCGCCTGCAGCGTAGGGGTTATTGGCGCCCTGCAATACACACGGAATCGATCCCCACGCCCAAGGCTCACCAAGCCTTCCATTCCTCCGGGGTGGGAAAAGTGGTACCAAATTTCTCTGGAAGGATAGGAGCACTGGCTCGGTCAGATAGGTATTGAATAACCTCCAACGATGCTCAATGATGTCGAATGCAAGGTGCATCCCTCAGGGATTGATCTATCCCAGGAGGTTTTTCTACAATTAAGCTTACCAGCACTTCTGTACGAAAGTAGGCAATGACTGTTTCTTTTCCAGAATTATAGCAAAAGTATAGCTCACCTCAATTATACCATCTATATTTGTGTTGTAAGGCGACGTAGTCACGTTGACTTAAGGCCTTTCTAGTTTTTCAATATAATTAGCATAACGAAGCGACTAGAAGCCGAATGAACACATCAATGCGACAACGTCTTAATCCGCAACTCCGAATGCTATGCAAAATTATCATCGCACTCATCACTACGTCGTTAAAATAATGTAGCAAACTGTCTAACACTTGCATGTCATCAGGTTACGTGACTCCCCTAAACTCATTGGTCAAAAACAGGTTTCGAATATTGACGAATCCGAACTACAGTTTAGGTCCCATCATTATAGCTCATCGATGGGAAATAAAAGTAACTAACCAAAAACGCCGCGTATTCTTATTCTCTGAACAGAAAATTAAAATAAGGTCGACGACCGAAAATACTTTCTCATAAGGACACGACTTTTTTATCAGTTTTCAAGCAAATTTCCTAAAAAATAATTGCAACCAAAAATTTAAGCATAATGCGACCACGTATCCTAAATTTTTAAGACTTCATTTAAGTGCTTAATGATTGAGAATGGTTGAAAGTAAGCATAATTTCAACTCACAATTTTTGGAAGAGCTTGAAGGTAAAACCGGATCGGTATACTCCTGAAAAAAACTGTAGCATTGCGAATCTGATTGAACCGCGAAAGTGAGGAAAAAAACATGAGGTGTGGACAACGAAAAGCTTAATCCGCCCGGAGTGAAGAGAGATACTACAATTACAAAAAAACACTTAAAAATAGAACAAAAAACAGTTCTAAGACATTATCCTAGAGACACGTTATACATAGGGAGATCTGGAACGTCTTCAATAATCTACATGATTAAAATTAGTGACATTCGTGACCGCCAGAATAAATAGAAATTAATCTGTGCCCATTTTTGATAATGATAATGCGATCCTAGTGGAAAAACAGCTCACAAAAAAAGAAGCCACAAACATTTAGACGGATTTAATCCTTACCGATTCAAGTGGAGACTCTAAATGGCATGAGCATATTGTTCATAGCACCCATCCTAGGTGTTTTCATTTTTTGTTTTGAAAAACTATAGAAAGAAGAATATGTGACGGAGAAAGGAAAGAAGAAACAAAGTGATAGGAGAAAACGCAAATGACATCGGCAACACAAGTTGATATTTTGCGATAAAAATAAGCTTAAGTCTCAAGAACAGTAGGACTTTAGTGACCAAGAGAATTGCTTAAAAGATTTCTTTCTTAAGTAAATAACTAAGAAAAACGAGAACAGTAGAAAAGTTCTAAAGAAAGTATTGAAGATATGTAATTTCAGAGTCCAGACTTTCAGCGATTATAACGAATAGCGCTAGAACATGTTCATCGCTTTATGGCCATTTTAGGCAAATCTTAGAGTTGCATCACTTTACACTTCAGACATTTAGAAAAATAAATGATACCGAAAAAGGGTTTGATAAGAGATCAAGCTAAAATCGCATCATAACAGCACATTTCGGAAATTTTACGATCGCATTTCAACAGAATATCCTCTGTCTTTCACGCAGTACCGAATTTGATTTCAATGATCTGTGTAGCGCTAAGACGAGACGGACAAGCGAAGTGTACTAGCGACTGAGATTTCGGCAACATTATAACTGGCACTATTAACTAACTCACTCTACCCTGCATATTTATACTTTACCTCATTCGGTGCACGAATAGACAAACTTTTTACACTAACAACAAACGTTCTTTCATAGAGATTACAAGAGAACCTGGATGAGCTTCTACTTTGCATAAGTTTTACGTACAACGCCAAATTTGTATAACGCATCATTAATATATTTATCAGCAACAAGAAAATACGAGTGTTCAACAAAATTAAGTAATAAATTAACTAACTATTACGAAGCGCTATTTACTAAGTCACATAATACCGACGTGCTTCAGAAGTATATATATATATATATATATATATATATATATATATATATACATATATATATATATATATGAAGGATAAAGCTTTTGGCGTTGAACAATCCCTGAGGGATGTGCTATGCATTCGACTTCATTAAGCATCGTCAGAGGTGACTGAATGCATATCTGGCCTCTACAATGACTCGTGGTCGCCTACCGATGTATCAAGCCAGTGCTGCTAACCTTGCTTACAGATCTCGCACAAATTTGGCGACCCCACAGAAATGGAGGGCTTGGTGGGACTGGGGAGCGGAATTAACCCACGTGTGTTGCAGGGCCTCTAACAACTGCGCCACACGCACCCCATATATATATTATATTATATTATATTACACAGCATATATTACATATATTTTATCATATATATCATATTATATATGACATACAATATTTTACAAATATTATATTATACATATAATATCATAAACATGTTACGTCATGTATCACCTGTATCACTTGCAGTCTTGTCGATCGTCGAGTGACTCGAGCGGGCACCAGTAAATCTTCTATTTCCACTATCGCGTGCAAGAGTGGCCCAGTGGGTTCTGCTCGCTAGAGACTCGTCCAGCATCATATCTTTTATCAACGCTCTTTGTGAAAAACTCTGACCATCAGAACGGTGGTCTTCCTGCAGTACGTTTGACATCCCGAGGAATCCAGCCACCGGCAGCTCTTGTCGATCGGTTGAAATTCATCCACATTATGTGTCTGACCCAGCTTATCTTCAACCGTTCGGCTTACAGAACAGCATCTTTGATTCTTGATCGTTGACGCAGATCGGAGCTTCGGATCCCATCCATTACTTGTGTGGGACGGGATACTCCTAGCATCGTCCTTTCGAAAGCGCATTCGATAACGCTGAGAGATCCTTCACCCTGCTTACGCATCGGCCAGGTTTCTGACGCATACGTTAGGGCAGGAAGTACCGTTGATACGAAAAGGTGGGCACGGAGTCGGGTGTTCTTTGTTCTCTTCACTACAACCTCGATGCTCTTGAAAACTCCCCAAGCCGCTCGCTTTCCTCTGCTCAGCTCTGGAGCCAGGTCGTTCATCATATTGATTTCCCGACCTAGATAGACATAACTGGAGCATTCGGAAATATTCGTTCCGTTGATCGTGAATGGAGCATGGAAACCAATCCGCTCTTCGTGAACATCGTTTTTGTGAGATTTAGCCGAAGACCAATCTTTCCACAGACTTTATCAAAGTCGTCAATCATGCGTTTCCCTTAGCTAATGTTTGGCGTTATGCGGATAATGTCATCAGCAAAGCGAACACGGTATAACTGCCGCCCACCGATTTTCACTCCCATTTTATCCAATTCCAATATTCGCATGAAGTTCTGGTGGCTGGCGGTAAATAATTTTGTCGAGGTGGCATCGCCTTGCCTAGCACCTCTTTTAACGTCAATGTTAGTATCGTTGTAGAATGGTGATATTTTGGTTGTGAAATTTTTGTACAGCTCAGGAAAAATCTTTATGTACTAAGTAGGATCACCTTGACTATCAAGGGCTTCCAAGACTGCTTCTATCTCAACTGAATCAAAGGCTTTCTGTAAATCGATAAAAGTGAGACAGCGGTCTTTCGTACTCTCGCGATACTTCGAAGAGCCTTGTTACCGTGTGGACGTGGTCCAACGTGCTAAATCCTTTTCGAAACCGTGCTTGCTCACATGGATGCCTTTCGTCAAGTGTTCTGTCAATCCTATTTAGGATGACTCAAGTGAAAAGTTGGTAGACGGCAGACAGTAAACAAATTTGGCGATAGTTGCCGATGTCGTGCAGGTCACACTTTTTGAACAATAACACAGTCTTCCTGGTCTCCCACTGGGTGGTGACCTTGCATTTAGATAGGTCACGTGTGAAAAGCCGAGTCAGTGTGCTTACGAGGACTGGAGGAGGTTCTTCAAGTGTTCAGATCCTATCCTCTCCAGTCCTGGTGCTGTTCGATTTTTCACTGTCGAAATAGCATTTCGGATTCCGGAAGGGGAAACCGGTGGTAAGACATATCCACTTTCCTTTATGAATGTGTCGTTTTCTTGTACAGCAATCGCGAGGGTTTTAAACAGCATACATTTACTTCCATAAAAAACACAATACAATACAACGCTAGCTGACGTTTCGGCAGTATCGCCTTCTTCAGAGCCTGGAAGCGTATACTGATATGCAATCTACTAGGCCAAACGCTTTAATAACACTTACAAAAAGACGAAAGACTCTTTGGTAATTACATGATCAACAACTTCTCGAAAAAACCCACCGCTTTTTTCGAGACTTCCAATGAGGAAGTTTAGAACGGCTGATTATAGTCGCATGTGGTTGACGACTGCACCATCCCACATCAAAAATCGATGCGAACGTACGGGATCAGGTCGCGTATGACCTCCGGGCATTCATCCCTGCCATTCATTATGGGGTTTTTGGCATTGATCCAAAAAGCCTCAAGGAGTTTTCGCGCTGGTGTTTTGGACTTCTGTGCAAGGATATTGACTTTTACTTCAAAATCGTCTCCGCTATGCTTTTGTATCCTATGCGTGCCTAGTGGGGTGCTTCGTCTTAGTTTTCGTTTGCCATCTAGGTGTTCTTTTATACGGATACACAAAGGTCTGCCCGTTTCGCCAATATATTCATCTCCGCAATTATTACAAGAGATCAGGTATATCGTACCTGAACTCATGCAATCACCGTCCCTGCCGTAAGGGCAAATTACGCAATTTGTTGTTTCACACAGACGGTCGTACAAGCGGTTGAGAACTAATTGGCGACGCAGAGTAGCCGGTGGTATTTCAACTATCGCTACCGATTCCTCTAGACCTGCCCTTCTTAAGCATCGTTTTATAGCTACGCTTACTTCATCGCCTATAAAAGGCAGCATGAACGGGACTTTCTTTTGGCCAAGTGTTTCGCGTGGGCGCGTCGTTCTCCTTGTAAACTTATCTCGTGGGGTTACTATTTCGTAGCCATTTGAGATGGCTATTTGCCGAGCCAAGTCGCGCGATTCTTCCTTTAGTTCCCTGGCAGTGCACACAGAGGTGGCTGTTCAAAACATGTTTCTCACAATCGCCCTCTTTGTGTGTGAAGGGTGGGAAGAAAGGAAATGAACAAGGATGTAGATTGTATATCAGTATACCCTACCAGACTCTGAAGAAGGCGATACTGCCGAAACGTCAGCTAGCGTTGTATTGTATTGTGTTTTTTATGGAAGTAAACGTATGCTGTTTAAAAACCTCGCGAATGCTGAACAAGAAAACGACACCTTCATATCCCAATGCCGAGGTTAAGAGAAAGTCGATCCTGGGAACCACTCTCCTTTATTTCATATGAGAGCAGGATGACGTGCATATTGAAGAGATGTGAATTGTAATCATGAATGATTTTCTCCATTACCTTTCTGGACATTGTAACTGTTCCGTTTGGGCGCAGGAGTGCAATCATCTTGGTCTTGTAATTGGCGAAGCGTCGGTGAGCTTTGCGAATGCTTTTCACAGCCTCTGCAGCTTCGTCTATTACTGCTGCTCTTCTCTCTTTAAGATCTTCTTTTATCGCCTGTCTGCATTGTTTTGCAAGTTCGAACGTTAGTTCGCGGTTGCCTGCAGCTCGTGCGATTCCACGCTGGCGTATCAGATCGAGCGTTCCTGGAAACAGACGTTTCTTGGTGACTTCCGAACTCTCAGCCTTCATAGCGCTAACGTGAAGATGTTGAATAAACCGATAGTATTCCTCGTCGATGCTATCAACAACGGCATCTTCCCAACAGCCGACTAATGAATTAAATAAATCCCAGTTTACGGTGGTTCCGGGATTTCCGTTTCGTAATTTACCGGCTTTTTCTCCTTTCCGCGAAAAATGGAATCTTCCACGAAGAAGACGATGGTGTGATCTCCTGCAGAATTTTGCGACAACAGCGACACCGGTTAGGTAAAGCCTTTTATTTACTATGATGTAGTCTATTTCGTTATGGTACACTCCATTCAATAACTCCCATGTCCAGCGTTGAGGGTGGGGCTTCTGGAATCGCAAGTTACTATGGATTGCCTTGGTCGCCATGATAAACTCAGATAGCCACTCACCCTGTTCGTTCCATTCTAATCCGTGGGTCCCAATGTGACGTTCCTCAGACGTTCTTGTTGGTCCAATCTTGGCGTTGAAATCTCCAATCATGACCTTGAAGAATGTGTGGTCTTCTTTGTAGAACTTCTCCAAGACCTTATTGAACGCTTCGACTTTTTCTTCGTCATAGTTCGATGTCAACGCGTAAACGACGAAGATTGTCGAAGCCGGAATTGATCCACGTCTTTTCAATCGTTAACATCCGACTCGGGTTGTGAGCTGTTCAAATGAATAGATGTTCATAGACAAACTCGTGTTGACAAGAACGCCGACTCCACCGACTCCTCTACTGTCGCATGTTCCGAGGAACAGTTCTTCTCCGGTGTCATCGACGACATTGAAAGGTTAGCGTCTTCTTGTCTCAGCCAGGCCGATGACGTCGTACCTTGTCCTTCTTGCTTGCATGAGCAAGTCTTCTATCAAGGGCTCGGATGCAAGTGTACGTGCATTGTAGATACAGATCGTCACCATAGTTCTTTGAAATCCAGGCAACTTCCCTAAGATTTTAGC